>CARXXK010000005.1:2159007-2228568 GCA_949089665.1 Macrosiphum euphorbiae | reverse complement strand
CTCACACTCTATTCTGTGCTTATACTATGATTGTAGTTATTATTCCAATTATTTATACGCAGCGTGATAACGGGTGATAAGCAGTGATCCGCTCCACCACCAGGGAACTTTGGTGGTAGTGTGATGTGTTTCTCGACTATCGGTGAATTGTTGGTGGCGGATGCCGGTTGGCGCAGTCTACCAGTCTCCTCTCTCCTGCCGCGGTCCCGGCACCAACTTCGAATATCGAGCCATCGAGGCCCGACGAACCAGTTTACCAGAGTCCAATTTAAGGTCTCCGACGCGACCGTGGTTCTGTTTACGGGTATACTCCTCGCGGTCCGCCAGGCGCCCAGGCGGCAATTCAGATTTCTGAATTCAGTATTTCAGTTTTCCCGCGACCTTCGTATGGTGTGTTCTGTATATGCTCTTCCCTCTGTTTTACGCTCCCCATGCGTGTCTTCGTCGCCCCGACGTCCTGTTCGTCAATATTATAACATTTTAATATTAAATATCGTTGCCGTATAATATGATCATGGTTGATCTTTACGTATATCTTGTAACGCTGGTGTTTGTCATCGAAATCTCTGCGCATTCGGATTCGCAAAAGGATATCATTCGTTTGGAATGCAACGAAAGATGTAATTTACAGGTAAAATAAATTATCCGTGTTTACCAAAACATTTATCAATTTTAAGTATATATTTACAGATTAGGATTTATATTATACTGGTTGAAATAACATTTTTTTTTTCCACGATTGTTACAAATAGCCGATAGTTATTGCTCGGAAACGATATAATTAAAATATGATTATAGTATTAGGTAAGCAAATCTATAAATAAACATATTTTTGATTAAAATTTTTACCATACCATCTATTTATCATACGGAGTTATAGTAATATATTATATTCTTATTTATTCTGCTTTGTAAGCGTAAGAAATATTTAGTTTTAAAATATTATATTTTATACTAGGTACTCCCAACTTGCTATTGTTTTGTCATCTAAAATAGCGATAAGAGTTATGTCAATGGTTTTAACTCTTTAGAATAACACCATGTATCTAATTTTAATGTAAAATAATCACAATCCAAAATAATAGAAATTTTTAATAGGTAATCAGTGTAAGTCGGTATTCCATGATGTACCTATATACTATACACATTTAATTATAAAATAACTTTATTCAATTTGGTTGGTTACAAATATGATTACCCACAGAATTAAATTTTAAGCCAAGTACTACTATTAGTTTTTACTGATACTTACCTAAGTGTAAAATCATTTATATTTAATCTTTAATATTATTAGCTATAGGTAGGTAGATTACGGAATCTGAAGAATTCTAAATTATAATTTACAAAATCAACAATTTTTAATGTCTTTTAAACTGACGAACCGTTAAGTCATCGTAGTTTAGTTACAATTAAAATATGGACAAAATATTCAATGTATATATTGAGTGTATTCGTGTATTTAATCGGTGATCGGTAAGTATTTCGTATTTATAATAAATAGGTATTTGTCAATAGTTTAACTATACCCGTATAATATTTAATCTATAGTTGTACTAATAATTAAATATATTTTACTCGCAAGTCCTGACTTGATCGATATCTTAAGAAACAAAACTTATTACTTTTTAATTAATTTATATAAATTTTGATTAGAAAAGAGTAAGACGCTTTTATTTAAGCAATTTTTCCAAACTAAATTTGAGAGGGCTCAACACCCGTTTTCTGAGCGTTTTTCTATGTCTTACTTTTAATCATTTGAGGATAAAATTATTAATAACAAATTTGAAGAATTGGTGGAATAGCCATTAGTATAGGTAGACATTTTTTTTAAATTTTGTATCGTTTTATGTTTTAATTATCATATAAGATTGTGTTTTTCTATACCTATTGTATACGTTTTTGGTTTATACTACAAGTAGATAGATAGTAAATTATGTAATATTTCTGAAATATTGTGTTTCCCAAATGTAATAAAATTAGAACATTATCATGTGTTTTGATTTTTGGATTGAATTTATTATTACGTAATAGAATAATTTTGGCTAAAACCGAATCAGTGTGTAGAAAATATTTAAGTTATTTTATTAATTTTTCTTAACGTTGTGTTTCTACTAAATTCACTCTTTTTAAGAGTAAATTGCGGTAAATTATTATGAAAGCATAAAAAGAAATAATTGAGTGGGTAACGTAATAATCTTATAATTTTATAATAATGTTATTAATATAATATTTACGGTTTGATATTCCTTTAAATATTCATTTGATGTTAGGTATATTTTTTATCTAGAAATAATTGGTCCATATTGGTATATATGCCTATTGGTGTAAAATTGAAAAGTTATAAATGATATAGGTATTAAGGTCAGGTAATGAAGGAAGAATTTTTTTAATATTCATAAATGTAGATAAGATACTAATATTTGTTTACAACTAATGAGTAAAATTAATAATTAATAAATCTTTAATGCGTGTAAATGAAATTATTGTTGTTAGACCGTTATTCTAAATAAATAATTGATCACTATTTACTACGATAAGCGGATCACTAATAGGTATAATCAGAATTTAGAGTATAGTAGGTACTATTGTAGGTAATATTGAATTCCACTTCGAGAATAGGTATAGAAGTTATGCTTTATCTTTTGTCAATAATATTCTTATTATTAACTTCTGTTCAAATTAAAACTTCTGTTAAAAATAAAATATTATTCGAATTGATAAAATGTAAAGTATATTACCTACGCATTTGAAATTTTACTAATCATTCTTCATAGGTACTAAATGTAATATTGTATAATATCATTTTATTTTATTGATTATATTTACTTCAAAATTATCAATTAGTAAAGACGTATCTATTTAACTTTTTTCTCATATTATTACTGGTTTGGATGTAATTAGTTTTACTTCGTAAATTATGTACAAACAATTTTTGTATTCATTGCCTAAACAATAATATAAATATATATTTGCATTATATGTAACCTGAATTTTTTCTAGATTAAACGGAACACATGATGGCTCCTGTAATTAAAATTAACGGTTTGAACTTAAAGGTTATCAACAAAAATGAACAGCTTTTAAAGGCTATTTTGGAAGATATATAAGATTATATATAAACCGTGTTAATGAACATAATATAATATATTAATTGTTTTTTGTTATTTTCTTAAATAAGTCATACGATTAAGAACAATTATTACAATTTACATTCAAATATGGTGGAAAATATTATTTGATATTATTGTCCCTTTGTAGTTATACATTCCCTGGCCATAAAATTCACAAATTAATTAAGGCAATTTAGTGTACTGACGTGATGAAACATTTTAGTTAAACCATTTCTATACAGTGTCCCTCATCAGCTGGTAATATATCTGCATGTCTATATAAGTTTATACTTTATAGTTTTATACTTTTTATAGGTATGTAGGTTTATGTAGATATGCGTAATATAATATATATATTTATTATATAGAATAATATATTTGTATGTCTATTTTATCATTAATATAATAGAAAGGTATTATATTAATGAAATAAAATTGATGTACACTTTTATTCATTTTAGATGCAAAGTGAATATTATATTGGTTTTATAACATGAAAATAATGTTTTAAAAAAAATGTATATATTAATTAATTGATACTAGTGATTTCTTAATTTAAAGAATAATTGATTATGATGAATTAATTAATTAATTAATTCACTTATTAGTTATTATTAAACTAACGATAAAAACATTGTCTGTGTTTGTATCTTGGTAAATTTCAGTTTTTAAGCGAGTTATGAACATTTTATTTTTGTAATATTTTACATAGGTACTCATAACTCAAATATTGAAATATTGAAGAAAAAGCTCTGACTTTGCTCTTACATCTTCTTTAATCTTTATCGTAGGTTCACTCTAATATTAAAAATAACAACACACGATCGATTCTAATCAACGCAAATTTGGTACGCCCGATGCCATTCGTTTGTATTATTTTGTATGTTTGTACGACGTAAACAACACAATATACATCATTCACTCATGCATGTAGCGTACTATCGTCCTCCAGATTGATTTGGCCTGGTGAATTAGTATGGTAATTTTGGCTTATTCTATAATTAGATTGAAATGGACTTATTTTATTGCCGTAACTTTATTTTTGTATACATTGCGTTTCTTTGTATTTACGAATTGCGTCCCTGGCCCCTGCCCACTGCTTACCATCCGGGTATCGATAAACTATTTTGTTACTAAATTTGAACCTATTAACTATTAGTAGGTACTATATAGTTTACACATTGCTTTTATATAATATAGGTATGTGCATTGCTACTAAGACGTATTTTAATTAGTTATTTTTAATTTTTAATAATTAATAATCAGTATGTATTTAAAAAAGACTGCTACAAATCTGCATCAATTAATAAAGTGCTTTTTTTAATTCATAAATCATAGACATGTTTTTTTAAATTAAATTAATATAATATAAATAGGAACGTAATGTTTAAATTGTACAATTTATTATTATGTTTTTGCTAATTTTAATTTATAGGTATTGTTTTCTTACACAATTAGATATTCATATAATAATTACTTAACTGTTTGGGTACGCGTAATTAATCAGTCTTAATGGTATTCGATTATAAAAATAATAGTAAACCTTTTCCTAACTTAAGAATTACTATATAATTGACATTTAAAAGTATTTTTAACAAATTTTGGTAGTATGTTGTACGTATCGATAACGAAATGCCATACATTTGTAATGAATAATGATAAATAGAAGTGGTTTATTCTGTGGCAGTAATGATCTTGATTTAAAAGTAGTAAAACTATTATCTACATGGCTACATACCTACCTAACAAGTAAATAATAACTAACACTTAACAGTGTTCATCCAGACGGTTATTAGTTATTACTAAAGGTAGTTTACGTGTCTACAGGGGTGGACAGGATGTCCGCTTATTTCACTCGCAGGTAGATAATGAACAATTATTCAACCACCTGTTCAAAAATGTGATTATTTTGTTTCTTTGGGCACTTGTTTTAACGGAAATAATTCTCACGCGTATTTATTTCATTTAGGTTTATTTTTTTGAAACAATCCCATTGTACCTAGAAATTATTTTCGGATTGTATTTAATTTAATTTTTGCTTTTTATTTTAGACCAAAATGATTTTTAGCTACCTAACTATTATTATTTTTCATACTCATTTTGTATAGAAAATATACGCTCTTACGGTCTTTTTTGTTATAGAATCATGATCTCTATAATTTGTAATTCAACAAGTTCTAAAGGAATCTACTAAAGCCCCCTTATCAAGTAAAACTAATATTGTTATATTATTATTATATAGGTACAAATTATGTGATCATATTTACTTATTATGTTCTTTTTAAATACAGATTGTAAGTTTTATAAATAAATAAAAAAAAGAAAGATTTATGTCAATACAATATTCTGTGATATTAGTATATAATATATAGGTACATAATATGTATGCATATTATAATATATCTGTATAGACATAGATGTACCTATAGTATTTAATAAAATATAACTTGTACTATTTTACATAAGTACCTAATACGAGTAGTTTTTAAATTAATGAAAAATATATTAGTGAAAATACAAAATCATACAATATAATAATATTATACACTAACATGGTATATTTTATACCTACATAAAATTAGTTGATAAAATTGTACATAGTTGTAGTTTGAACTCTAGGTATATTATAATTTCATATTATACAGAGTGTCCGTCGCATTTATTCTTGCACACTCTGCCTTCGTTAAACTATTTGTGGAAATAATTAAATTTAGTAGTTAGTACTAAGTATTTAAATAAATTAATAATAAATTGGCTCTAAAAAATCTCAATTTTTTGAAAAATATTTAATTTGTTTATAAGCAAACCAAAACATATAATAATAATAATAATAATAATAATAATAATAATGTATTGTCGCACTCATTTATAACTAAATGTCAACTATCATATTTCAAGTATAAAGTTTGTATAACAATTAATATTGTTAGAATAAATGTATTAATGTAGAAATTACAGCGATACACACTGTACATATTTAATTGTTTTACCTATTTGTCTGGGTATTTGTCTAATTTAAATTTACCCACCTAAAGAATACGATCGGTGGGTACGAAATAAAATCGTTAAACATTTATTAATTTATGTTAATAAACGATAGTAATTATTGTCTGCACTTATATTTTGAAATACATACTTAATACAATAGAGTTTAGTATTAATCAACTATCAAGCAGATAAAATAGGAATAAATGCTGAACAAAAACCAAAATGTAAAATATATTATACCTAAATTTTACGATAATAAACTTATGTAATCAGTTATTTGTTTTAATTGATAATTAGTTTTTTTTTAAAAACGAATTGATGTGAATTTGATCAAATTTATTTTAATAAGAAAACTATAATTTTCTACAAAAGACATGTTCTTTATATATGTAACTTCTAATTAATTAAAATTGTAATTATTTTTTTTTTAGAATGAAACTGCAAATCACGGAGGACTCTTATGCAATTCTGAATGTATAGTAAATCAGGTAATATCTATGTATACATTATATACCTAGGTACTTAGTATTTTCATATAATAAATAACACTCCCACTCAATACGAATTATCTTAATTTCTATCACTTATTTGATCTATTTGATATCATTTTGCATAATGTATTGATTTGTGTACCTACTAGGATTTTAAATTGTGAAAAAAAATCTCCCTGAGAATATATTTTTTTTATGTCCGGTGTTTACATGTGCGCCGTTTATGGGTTTCGTGTCGGGCGAAGGTACCTATTACCTATATTCGTAATGTGGTCAGGTGTAAAATGATTTTTTTAACCATGACATTTATATGCAGAAACCCTAAAAATTATTTAAATTAAAATGTACAATGTTTAGGGGTTTTAAAATAAAACACTCGAATTCATTCTTTTAGGCTATGGTTAGTATCTATTTCCGTTTTCGCTGGGCTTCATCATATTATAGGTACTGAATTGTTTTAAAAATTGAGATTTTTAAACTCTAGAAACAATTTATTAGAATATTATATTTGAAGCATTTGAATGTTAGTTTAACACATTAGTACAAAATATTTTCATATAAACTTTTTAACCGGATACAGTATAATTGAGGTATAAATAAAGTAGGAATTTTGTAAAAATATAAACGTCAGGTGGTGATGGGATATGATGGGTGCTACGGAAGTTCACTTGACCGCTCACAAACAAACCGCTGAACAATAGGATGAACTAGACTGTGTATTAATGCGTAGATCCTTTTTCATGTTAATATATTATCTATTAAATGTGTAAAACATTGTCCTATGTATGAATCTTATAAATTACCGTAATAATATAATGTAATACTATTGACTTTGTAGTTTATTTTATAAATTTAACTTTTACTTAAAATGTATTATTTGACACTATATTGAAAATAAAGTTATATTATTTAGTACAAAATAAGTTTTTTATAGGATGAGGATGAAAATCATTATTTTGTCACTGGCTAGTAAAAGTACTAAACCGTGAACAACGTAATTTATAGACTTTAGTATACATCCGGTTTCCTCGTGACCAATATATTAAATATTAATATTAAGTATTATTAAATATAATAATATCTACCTTGAAAACCCCGTTAAGTAATATTTGATTTGGTGTTCCGAGTATTTTAGATAATATTATTGTCGTAATTAAATATATTGTGTAAAAACGTTTATTGAATTATATATACCTATAGGTAAATTGTATGTTTAGGTAACCTATATTGATTTATTACTGCAGATGGGATATAAATGCATTTTGCATTTATTTTTGTTTATGATTTAATATAAGAGTTGGTTTTATTTAACAAAATTGTGCTGCTGTTTATTTCTCAAAAACTTACATTGCTACATTAAGATATTATTTAAAGAATTCAAATTTATACTACACTAATACCTATAGGTAATAATATTACATCTTAATATGTCATCTTGCTGTAACTATACGCCCATACCTATTAAATGTATAGATTTATTTTATTACAAAGAATTATTGTGAGTTTTGTTTTTCAAAAATTGTGTAGTTAGGTAACATTTAAAATCCGCAAAATGTAATCGCCAGGTTATTATTATGCGTAATTATTTTGCAGTACAGAATAATTGAATCAAGTGGCCGGGATACTTGTACATATTTCGCTGTGAACAAATATTTATTGAACGTTTCCTGTCTTGTTGCAGACAATAGGAGTTAATTGTAATTTATATAAAACCATAATCCTTGGTTCATACGTGAAGAAAATGAATCTTTGTATATTACATACCTCATGGATAAAAATAAGTCACATTTGACATTATTTTTTTTATTTACATTTTCAAAATTGATTTACTCTAGTACTCTACTGATCGAGGTGAAATGTTTAAATAATACATTGTGTGCTTTTACTTTTATGGTCTAATAATTAAAGCTTAAGCCCTAGATAGTCATGTAATGCCGTTTATTGATATTTTCAATTGGGAGGGAGCTTAAATTCAAAAATATATATGTATCTATATATTATGTTTTATAAAAACAATAATTTCATGTTTTGTTAACACCCCCTAGTGTGGATGCCAATAATACCATATTATGATACCTAAATCTAATCAAACGCGAGTTGTAATTATGGTTATGTTTTTAACTTTCGTGTTTTATTCGAAGAATCCACCTAAAATCCAACATTAATAATCCAAAATCCAAATATACCTAATGAGTATTACTATTCATTAAATATTTGAATGTGTGCACTATGCAATAGTAGTTGTAATTTTTGACCATGTCTTAGGTACCTGACCTTAAACGATAAGCCGCACGTAGGTAACCACATCCATAGTCACTCAGCTACTTTCATCACAACTAATTGAGGAGTGTGGACAATTTAGCGTCGTTATAAATAGTTATTTAAATTTTAATATTCTTATTACGTACTTAAAATGCTTTTAAATTTTAAATCAATAATTGTTTATTTTACCTTTTAAAATATTTATTTTCTCAAAACAGAAAACATTTTTTTCCTAAACTTGTTAATGTTATACCATCGTATATAATAAATACATTGTATTACCTATGTATATAATAATATTTAATAACTAATATGGCTTTATTTAAGTTTATTGTAGTCTATTAGTCCACAAATGTTTGTGTTTGGTGTAATAAAGAAGTGTGATCAGTACGTTTAATAATAATTATTGCTGCTAAACAAAGTCAAATTGATATGAAGGGGCTCTCGACCCGCATTTGTGGATTGACTAATAAGTAACCCTGACTATTATTTTATCGAATTAATACATTGTTAGGGTCCCGGATGATGTACCGTGTGAATTGCTGTGGATCTGGTCAACATCGTTTAATTTAAATAAAAACAAAAATTTATTTTTATTTATTGCTGCTTTATTTCATTTTGTCATCAGTATAATAAATACATTATTTTTGTCTTGAGTGAGCATTTTTATTATTTTAAAACTTGTTATAGTGTTATTAATTATTATGTTATAACATAATATTATAAAGTTATTATGTTATTTATTAAGCAATAATTTCAAAATATTATGTAGTTTATCAAGTTAACTATTATATTGTTTGACCTCATAATATTTTCGTGCTGTTAAATATTGAGTTGATTTTTTTATTCATTCTTATTTTAAAAACTTGTAAGTACATGGATAGGTATTCTACATTTAAGTTGAATCTGTATAGCGTATTCTGTTGTATAAAGTACAGTAACAGCTCTATTATTATTAATTATATAATATTTATACTTTTATTGCCAGTTGTAATTTTCTTATGACTTTTTAGTCTTATTTTTTTAATGTCTCAGGCAATGACTTGAATATTTTCTCCTAATGTATATGAGTACTTTCTGTGTGTGTGTAAAGTGTATACTTTGCTCCACGTTTTGTACTTTTATCATAGGTGGAAATCGTGTGAAGGGGATGCCGCCCAAACTATTCCATTAGCTCCCAAAAAACAGACAGCAGCTTTTCGCTGGAAAATGATGTTATAAGTATTAGCCCCCTCCTGACATTTTTATGGATTTCCACCTATGCGTTTTATTCTTATCCAGTATATTCTTATTTTTTTTTCAAATTTACAAATCGATTATATGAATTAAGATCATAATATATTAATCTTTATTTTAAAATAAATAAATACCAGCTAAAATGCAAGATACAATAAAAACCTATCTGTATATCCACAAATTAATATATAATTTGATTGATTTTTGCTATTTTAGAATTTTATTGAATTTCTAACTAAACACTTCATGTCATTATTTGTACATTAGATGATAATAAATACATATTCCGTCAGGGACCTACCGTATACCGGCCTTTTATAAAAAAAATATTATACACTCGGACGGCGGACACTCCTGGTAAATTTAGTTATACAAATGTATTTATAGCTAATTGATTGAACACTTGTTCTTACTTCTTTGGTTAATGTTTTTGAGTTACTTCATTACTTGTTACTTTATTTATGATCTCACCTGTTTCAATATTGCGAAAAGCAGATCTTTTTCGATGGACATTAACACGAACACTTCAAGTTACTAATAGGCAATCGCGAATACTCGGATGATTCATGTTATCACTTAGGCATCACTAAACACATTTTTTGGTATAAATCAAAACTACTTTACTCCAAACTGTTAAGTATTTATTTCGACGTATTATATGACCGGTAAATTACAAATGTATTTTGTTTATCTAAATAGTGGAAGTAGAACACAGTAATACACATACAAAATATTAAATTGTTATCCATTATGGTGATGTGTGATCGGCTAAAGGCTGGAATAATGTATTTTATTGTCTTTAAAAGAGAATAATTAGGATGCGCCATCTATATACATTTTTAAGCGTCAAAAAATGACAGAAGTAGGTATTGCCTAAATAATTATGCACTGTATTCACTCAAAGAATAAATTACATTTTACATATCTCCTTTATAAATAAACTAGCTGATCCCGCGCACTCCGTTGCCCGTAAAAAATGGTAACTTAAAAGTTTTGTTCAACTCCTTTTGGGTGTAACTCGCTGCAGTAAGTGCAACTCAGCCCGGGTCGGATCGCGGACCAATGGCAACTCTTTCCATCTTGGTAGGCAATGTTCGAATATTCGATTTGATGCAAGCTTGTACCTGATCTGCCCGAATAACCGATGGCAACCAATAATAAATAAATACTAATTTCTACTAATTATTTCAACTATATTATAATCAATAGCAGCCATTACGTATAGATACGTATACAATTTACGCTTATAAAATTTTGTTTTTTGCCGATTTTAACTACTTCAAATCAAAATTTTGCAAAAGCCTTTCTTAGCGTGGTGAAATTATAAAAATAATCTACCTTCAAAATTTCAAATCTATAGGTTTGGTTACCTAGCTCTATAGGTTTGGTTCTGCGTTGTTATGAATAAATCGCTCGGGACTTTCTCGTTTTACAAAATAAAGATTAAAATTATTATTAAATAAATAATATTTCTTTTATAATAATAATAGAATATTTATTAAAATTAACAACTTAATGTAGCGTATGTACCGTATGTTCGTAAAGAACAAATATAAACCTTAAATAAATATTAAATAGGTAGTTCGGAGTACAAAAACGACAAACGGAATTTCGCTGGCCGCCAATTAGCCGCCGCCCGCCACTCGCCAGTACATGATAACCGAAATGTACCGGAACCACTTCTGTTTACAAAAAATATGCTTTGACCTGTGGATCCATCAATTGTATATTACGACCCAATATTCGCATCTTGCAAGGACCTTTAATTTGTAATCTGACGGCTATCAGAGTGCCTATTGACTAATTAATAACTATAATCTACCTATCTTTATACCTAATATAGTAATAATATCTATAATCGTGGTGTGAAGTATACCTACTAAAATGTGAATTGTGAATTAACAATTATTATCGTATTAAAATCCAATATCCATGTAATCGTTTTCTGGTATCAGTTATCACTTGAATAAAACCGACTATAAATAAATAATATTATCTTACAATTGTAAAATATTTCTGTTAGTTAGTTGTCTAATGTCTACATTAATTAAAAAAAAAAAGGTGCTCTGCTGTACAGTAGGTTACAAGTGGGTCGCAGTATAATGGATGGTATTCATTTTGAATTCAATGATATTATATCATTGTATAAGAAATACGATTCTTAGCGGAGACGGTATGTCAGTCTAGGTATAAGATATATTATATACTTATCTATGGTATTAAAAAAAATTTACCTAAAATAGGTACCACTTTTAACCTACTGTACAGCAGAGCGACATCCACTTACCCGCTTTTTTTGTTATATTTCTGTTTTACCGGACACCTTTTTTTTTTTGCAATATTGTTTTGTTTTAATGTATTTAGTTAATCATGCTGAAAACGAAAGTCAAGTCAAAATTTTGCAGTCTGATTTGGTTTTGAAGTTAGGTATACCTATTTGAAGTCTGAGACCCACCCAAGGTGGTTTTACTTACAATTCCTAGATATTTTAAAAATGCATAGGTACTAATTTTTTTTACCTGTTATCAAAGCAATTGTTTATAAAACCAAATTAGAGTGAGTAAGGGGCTGGATTTCTAGTTAGGTTGGACAAACTAAATTAACTATAATTCTATTAATAGTATGAAGCTTTAATAAAAATAAATAGTTGTATAGAAATATACTTAAACTCTTTTTGCTATCCAAAATATTAGTTATTGAAATAAATAATTATGTAATGTAACATTTCAATTTGTAAAGAAGTTACTTTACATGTTTTGATATTATGTTATAACTTATACTCACAAAACCAATGTAGGTACTTCCAGTAAACTTGTCACCCTCTCTCTGGCAATAATCTTAATATATTTTTGATTTCTATCGAACTAGTTTTTTTCCTTTATTTGATTTAACCTTTACCTAATTCATTGTAATACATTTATAATTGTATTTTTCTTAAATTTAAACTATAAATATATTTTTTGTCTTCCAGTGTATTAGAGGATGTACTTTATGGAACGAGGCACTTGGTAGTAATTGTTCGAAAGTTTGTGTAAGTATTTAATTGTATGTATGTATATATATATATATATATATATATATATATTTATTTTTTTTAATATGTACATTTAATTAAATAATTTCATACTAAAAACTTTTAAGAGTTGTATTGAGACATTTTTTAAAAATCTTAAAATATATTGCAGGACAAATTTAATGCAAATTACATATCTCAAAGCAAATTATATTGTATTGCAGGATGTCATGATGCTATTACTTTATACTTCCAAAGGATCCAATGTATGTTTAATAATAATTGCCTTGTTAATATTTTATCAATTATTTTAATATTAATTCCAATGTAATATTATATTATATTTAGTTGAAATTGGTCCTTTACCATCCCCGACATTAGTACCAGATTCTCTATTTGATAAATCTCTTAAGCTTCAATGGAAGGGTGTAAGGAGGAAAAATTTCAAATATAGAATTCAATGGAAATTAGAAAATAATCAAGAAAATTGGCAATATTGCCAAAAAGAAACATGGAATAATGACTCTATTATCCAATTGGAGAATCTCCGGCCTTATACAAATTATCAAGTACCTACTAATTTTATGCGATTATATATATATATTTTGAAAACGTTATATGACTTATATTTAATAGTATTAATTCAATATTAATTAATTTCATTATCTTATTCATTATTTATTAACAAGTATTTATTATAAATTAAAATTCATTTTTATATGAATACTTATTTTAATTTCTGATAAATTAATTAATTTTACTACTTAATTGTTTTTATTTATTTCTTTAGTCATAAATTACAAAAATAAATACAATTGTATCTTATTATTGTTTTTATCTTTATTAGTTTCGTGTGGTATTACTGTTACCATGGGCTGGAGTAATGCAGTTGGTGGTTTCTGAATCAAGCGTGGTTATCAGTACACATCCCAGCAAAGTACCACCTTCAATGACACCAGAAATTGTGAGAACAATTCCTGCAGATTCTAGTATATCAATTACATGGGCAGCTATTCCCTTTCCTTTAGCCCCAATCCTATCCTATCACTTGACCATCCAAGAGCCTACAAAAGAGTACACCATCTTCAAGGTCAGAACATGATATGTACACACAATTTCTGTTTTGCTTATTTGTTCTTCTTCACCAAAATGCATGGTCTTCAATGCACAAATAAATATTACTTATAGTAAATTTATTAAAAAATAATCATAATATATTTCACAGTTGATTCTTCAAACTAAATAATTGCTATACTATTATATGTAAATATTTTTATAATATTTGAATTGAATGAATTAGTTAACGAAAATAAGTTTAACTTTGCTTTGTGTCATTTATGGAAATACTGTTATATACTTCAATACTACATATTATATCGTACCTAATATGTATTGATATTTTAGATTCTGAGTGGAGCAATTTGGCACAACCAGATCAAAAATCTGGGTGGAGGGGGGCAACAATTTTTTTTTCAACATAAATACAATTACAATATACACTATTTTTAATTTAAAAACCTCAGTACCTTTGTAATATATTACATTATCATACATGTCTGTGATTGAAATATAGTAGGATCAGGATGTCTTTTAGAACAGTAAAAAAAAAATTCTCAACTTGCAACCTTGAAAATGGTTTTGTGTAAAAAAATTGGTACTTTGGAAGTCAAAAGTAAATATTCAAAATGCTTTTTTAAATAATTGGAAAATCCTAAATATAACCTGAATATTTACGCAATACCAAAATTAATTTTTGTTTTGTTTTTTAAAAATGAATACATCACATATTAACATTTTCTAGACAAAATATTTTGGCTCTTTTTGATATACATATTTATGGGCAAGATTGACTTTTTTTAGTTTTTTTTAAGTTTCTATGATGAAGTTAAAATACCGTAAGATTTAATTAGTTACCTTTAATTAGGTACTTAACACAATTCTAAATATTATCAAAAATATATCAGAATCCATTTTATTATGAGCATTTGAAGTTAAAATATCATTAACTTATTTTCTATTTTTATAAACTATTTAGATCTGTGCTAAGAAAAGTTAATTTTATGTTTAGTTTTGTTTTGTTGTCCTATGTAGATAATACCTAACTAAGACTTGACAGTTTATTTAAAGGTTCCTTATAAGTTGTACTTATAGCAATTAATAAATATATAAATTACATGAGCACAATTTTTTTTATAGACATTTCAACATTTGTTGTTCAAATGTTGACATAATTTTATATTTAAATAAAAAATTATGTTCTTTCCTTTAACAGTTATAGTTAGTTTTTTTATTGTTGTGATTCAAAAAATATTAATCATATGGATTTATCAACAGTTAAATTTTCAAAAATGTAGACTAATTTTAAGTTAATTATGCAAATAGTCCCAGTTCTAATCTAGTCTATTGATCAAAATAATTGTGGTATTGACTTCAATAATATATGCTTATGTTTTTGCCAACAATTAGTTCAACCTACTGTATTATTAATAGCAATATAAATAAAGTATAAAATATCCTTAAAATTAGAGGTTGACACCCGTTCAGATTCGTTTTATCATTGAACTCAAATATAACACATCCATAACTGTGATATACTCAATGAAAAATTACACTTAAATTTTGCCATATAATAGAGCAACTTCCATGGTGTTTTTTTATCTTTAACGGCGAGTTATGTGTTAATGAAATTTCTGGTATCTTTAACCTTTCACTTGTATGTTTTACAAATTCTATAGGTAGTAGTTTATGCTTTTAGTTATTCTTTGCCAATGTTAATTAAAAAAATAATTGAATGTCTAATGTATTATAATTTATAACTTTTTAATGCATTTATAAGTACCAACTATTTTATTTGTAACTAATTATCTGTGTTTTTCTATTAATTTGTTTTTTTTTCCTTTAACTAACATTTTATATATTCTATAATATTTAACACTTTATATTTATACACACTATATTTTTATTATTGTATTTTTTAACTTTTTAAAATTGTATTTGTGTTTTATATTTGTTAAATGTCTGATGCTATTTAGGAAATATTGACTGGTAAAGAAAATGAAACGGAAAATTTTTATATGTTCCGTAATTTGGAATCTGCAAAAAATTATTCCATTTCACTTGCTGCTAGAAATGAATATGGTGTAGGACCAATGGCCAATGTCTTTGTCAAAACCCTCCCCACATCAACGAGTAAATAATATGCTATTCATTAGTGTAGTTTATAATTATAATATATTTTAAAAACTAATATTGTGTGATTCATTATTTATTTTCAGTAAAATATACTCCTGAACCTGTACACTTATTCCTTGTATCAGATCATAATATATTTGTTAAAACAAAAGAAATGATGGATACACCTATTAGTGTTTATTTCACAAATCAAACAATCAATGGTATGAATATTATTAACAATCCTTTTATCTTTAATTGATGCTTGAGCTAAAATAAAAATGTATCTTAGATATATCAATTAATGTGCGAACAAATACTATATATATATTGGAGTCTTCAAGTTCTTTATTGTCATTTTCAAATAACAAGATAAACATTTTGTTAACAACTGAAAGAGAAATATTAATGCAAATTAGTCTTGATTGGCTTAATAATATCATTTACATTTTTATGTCATCAATAACAAACGGAAATACCATAGTGTATAGTATAAATAAATTTTATTTAGACCAGGATAAAACAGAAAAAATAGTTTCTGGGTTTGATTCTAAACCACTCCAAATAGAAGTGGATCCTTGCAATGGGTAATATTTTTTATTAATATTCTTTAAAGTGTATGATTAACATTGTATTTCTTTAATCTTATTGATAATAGATTTTTATTTTGGACTACAAAATTTGGTTTATATCGTTTGGACTTGAAAACTGAAGTAATGTCAAGAATAATTTATCACAAAGATATTGGTCCATTTGTGATTGATTATATGAATTTTTGTTTGTTGGTATTATTCCAAAAGAATAACACAATCATGTCTGTTTCTTTTGATGGGTAAGTTTTTAAAACATAATGTATTAATGATAATAATTACCCGATGTAGATGTATGTTTTTTCTATTAATTTTGAGTTGCTTTTCTTATATTTTATTCACAAAATTTAAACAATATTGAAATTATTTTAATTTTTAACAGCAAATTTAACCCAAACGTCATATTATAGTAGAATTTATTGAATATAGTAGGTAGCACCATTGAGTACCAATACCCTATCTAAAATTCAAAATTTGTTTTTATATTGTAGTTTTGGTGATTAAAATTTAATATTTCAAGAACATTTTATTTACATATGTATCTGTTACTATTTTATATAATTTTTAAAAATTCTTGCTCTTTTTTAAAAGCACTTTAAATCTAAATGTTGTGTAGATAATATCAATTCAGAAATGATATTAGTGCTCAATTTAGTGTGTACATTGCCATCATGTGAAGCTTATTCTTTATTTGGTTCATACTAGCATTGCATAATATTTCTTTGCTGCTCACGAAGTTATTTTTGTTGGCCACTGCTTGTTTGTAGTTGCCAATATTATTATTTAAATATTGACAGTTATCATATTTTGGTGTTTTACAGTCAAGATTTAACAGATATTAGAAATAACACAATAACAGCCTTATTTGATGATGCAATAACTCTGTCATATGTGAATGGATCATTTTATTGGTCAAATGGTTCAGAATTGATGGGAGAAGATTATTTTATTAATGAACAAAAATACTATCAAAACATATATCCGGCTATGCCTTTTTCGTACAAATTAATACTATCTAATTTTACTGATCAACAACCTATACCATTCCCAAGAAATCCACCACAGTCTTTACAAGCAATCGCTACATCTAGTAAAATGAAAGCTACCTGGCAGGCTCCACATTTATTAGGCGGACAGGGTAAAAACAAATTGATTAAAATTTTAATAGCTGTTTACAATATGGATTACATTATAATTTAAATTATGTACGTGTGTAGGACGTAGTTCATGGCAAGGATGGTCTTATTTGTTCTCAATAAAATTTGAAAATGAAACAAATTGGAAACAAATTGATACTAATAAAACAGAAATCCTAATAGATTCTTTGACAGCTAGAACAAGTTATGTCATAAGAGTAGCAGCATATTCTTCTTCAGGACAAGGACCTTGGTCTTCGGAGTTTGTAGTTAAAACGTTAAATCATAATGTATCTGTACTTTGGGGAAATGCACAACAAATTTTGATATCTGATATCATGGGTGATTTTATAGAATCAATTTCAATTAATGAAGATGAAGTAAGCATATATGTTTTGTACAGTAATAACTAATAACTAGAAGAAAAAGGGGACAAAATAATATTGTGCTCTTATCTTACTTAATCCACTTTAAATTTTAGTATAGAAATTATCACATAAACACAATTCAAAGGCCATTATTTTGTATTTCCTATTTATTGAGAAAAATATGATTTTTTTCTGATTTTTCTTTATAAAGTTAGATTATTTGATTTGATAAAATTGTATATTATTTTATTTTAAATTATATGATAGTTATGTATTTTTATTTTTTCTAGACCAGTATTAAAAATTCTTCATTAGACGATGTGGCTTGGTATGAAGATTGTGTTTTCTATGTGGTTAATTCAAGTAAAATAAATTGGCTGAATTTAACGAGTCGTCAAGGAAGTACATTAGAAGATATTAATAGTGTTCAAAGTATTGCAATTGACTGGTTGGGTCGGAAAATATATTGGGCAGATCCATCAAAACAATCAGTAATACATATTTTTATTTCAATAATAAATTGTAATGAATACTTACTAAGTTAAATTTTAGATACTTAGAGAAAATTTATTTGGAGGTCAAAGAGAGTTACTTTTAGCATCTAATATTGCTAAAGAATTGAAAGTAGAATCTGTTGGTGGTTACTTGTATTGGTCAACCGGGTTTGCAGTGAAATCCTCAAAACTCAATGGAAAAGAACAGCACAATTATTATAACACCGATTACTTTTCTGGAAAAAAGGGTACAATATCAAATTATAAGCAGAATTTAAAATTTCTAATTACTTTTAAAAAATGTTATGTTTATGTATCTGTATTTCAATTTTAGTTATGAGTTTAGCTGTGGATTCTGTTGGTAGCTGGGTGTATTGGATACTTCGGGAAAATGACAAATCAAAATTATTCCGTGCACCAACTGCTGAGAAGCTGAATGATTTAAATAATCTAAATCCTATTAAAGAATTTGATAACTCGTGTACTGAAGGTATATAATATTAATATATTGTGCATTAGAAGTAGATATCAAGTTATTTTGTTTTATATCCAGGACCTTTATTCTATGTAGACCATCATTTGCTGTGGCTTCAAAAAGGTAATGACATAATGATGAGTGATACAGATGGCCAATATCCAGCAATCATAAGAGCTATGAATTTATATGGAATTCAGACATTTAGTGTGCGTGACCAATACGCTCATCCAAAACCAAAAGGTAATATAGTATAGATAAAATATATATATCTGTATGTATGAATATTATATTAGTTTCTATCATTACAGTGTAATATTATATGGTTTGTAAAATAAGAAGTATAAATATAAAAAAGGTGGGCAAGTGGGTGTCGCTCTGCTATACAGTAGGTTACAAGTGGGTCACTGTATAATAGATGGTATTACATTTGAATTCAATGATATTATACCATTGTATAAGAAATACGATTCTGAGCGGAGACGGTATGTCAGTCTAGGTATAAGATATATTATATACTTATCTATGGTATTAAAAAAAATTTACCTATAATGAATTCCAGATTAATTGTATCACAATATCCATTAGGTACTTATAGTGCGTTATACACCAACAACAAACCCTGATACTATCATAAATATATAGTAGTATACTTTAGAAGTTTCAAGTATCGACGAATAATATTATACAGTCACAACAAAATAACTAAAATAGTTATTCTAGGTTTTTTACTATGTAATTTCGTCCAAATTTGAATTTAAAATGTCTGCAAAAACATGACTGTGTTCATATATTTTTTTAGATTTTTTGGTTACAGTATGAACTATTTATGAGAACCTTTGTTTTAAATTTGCAATCCTTAGCTATAAAAACTGAACATTTTATAATTTATTAATTACAATGATTGATAATTTTCGAGATTTTGATAAATTTAGTCAAAATTCGATCTTTAAATGCTTATAAAAAAAAAATTGTGCCCATGTATTTGAATTATTATTCAACTGATATTGTAAAAATATATCAGAAGCCTTGTATTAAATTTTTTTCAGTTTTTGGCCCAACAGATAAAACTTTATTGATATTTATAGAAAAAAAAAAACTAAATAAATTGAAAACTGAAAATATCCGTAAACAGCTCAAAAAAAGTCAAAATATTTTCAAAATTGTATGGTGTATATGAAATGCTAATATAAACGTTCAGTGAAATTTTCATGTATCTACAGTTATTTGTTTTTGAATTACAACAAAATAAGAAATTCGCTACATGAGAAATCGAGTGAATATCCAATGTTGTAAAAATTTGAATTTCAAACGCTCATAAAAATTGAATTTGACTTTCTTATAGACATTTTTTTTTTGATAAAGGTAGATAACCTTATAAGGAATCTTGTATTACATTTTCAAATCTTAGATTTAAAAAGAAAAATTTTTACAAATTCATAACTCAAAATAATTTGCTAATATTCATGATTTTTCCATATTTTGTCAATTTTTGAACTTTAAATGCTTATAAAAAAAAACTGTGACTAAGGATATTTAATATTTTTCATCTACCTTTGAAACAATATACTAGAAGCCTTCTATTAAATTTTCAAGCTTTTTAACCAACAAATAAAATTGAATTGATATTTTTAGAAAAGACACTTAAAAAAAATTTTTAATGAAAATGTTCCTAAATAGTTCAAAACTCATCATAATATTTTAAAAATTTTATCGTGTATAAAAAATGTAAATATAAACAACCAGTGAAAAATTTCATGTATATACGTTCATTTGTTTTAGAGTTAGGTACACCAAAAACCAAAATTGATTTTTTGGAAAACAGATTTTGCGTAAAAATTCCTGTTATTCCTTAATTTTTATGTGTTTAATCCCGGCGCTTGTGAAAACTATTGGGAAGTTTAAAATTTGACCTCCCGAATGCACCAACTAGATTCACTTTCCAATCGAACAAGATACTGAAGTTGAAAATCGAAGCATTATTTTGACTAACTATCGTGTACACGGACACACAAATAAATAAATAAAAAAATAAAACACACATTGTAAAATCAATACATTCTATTCATCGTTCCACTCAGAATCTAAAACAAAAATTAGGACCACTATAGGAATATTATAATACAGTAGGAATGGTCAAACTGGGGCTGGGTCATACATTTATGTAATAATATTATAATAGGTATTTAATAAAGATAATATCCCATATAAAATGTAATCTAACATAATTGTATGTTACTTATTATTATATTGTTTTGCATTCTACACATTTCATTAAATTTGATACTTAATCATGTTTACGATAACTGAGAACCTTTTTTCCTACTTTTGGCTTTTGCATATTTTTCATTTGTCTTTATTGTGCGCCTCATGACTTATCGCTGGTCACTCCTGCTATATAGGAATATCATTATATATTTTTTTTTTTAATTTTTAATTTTTAATTCCTTTTTTTTTTTATTGTTCTTAATTAACATCGGCGACAAAGGCCATTAGTTACAATTGTTTACAATTACATTTTTTTTAAGAAAACTTAAGAATGTAAGGACTTGTGTGGTGGTATCTGCGTCTGGTCCGAGGGCTGCATCGTGTGTTGGGTATGCGGAAGTTTCTGTGTTCATCTGCGTATTGAAGGCATTCGGTGATTACGTAGTTAACTGAGAGTTCGATTTCACAAGAAATGCACTGTGGTTTTTCTCCTCTATCCATGAGGTATCCATGTGTAAGTCGGGTGTGGCCACTGCGGAGTCAGTTTATAACTACCTTATCCCTTCTACTCGGAGGGAATTTTAGCCAGTTTAAAATTGTGTTCTTTATTTTCCTTAGCTTAATCTACTGTTTATGCCAGTGCATTTTCCATTTAAATTGTATGCGATCTTTGATTTGGTTTTTAAATCTGCTTATGTTGTTATGTTTAATTGTTGGGCGTCTAAAGATGTTGCTGCTTTTCTAGAATATTTGTCTGCTTTTTCATTCCCTTCTATATTACTATGCCCAGGAACCCAGATGAGGGCTGTTTGTTCCTTGGATTTTGGAAAGGCTTATTTGTTGTTGTATGATCTTTGCTATGTCTGTTGTGTTTGTTGTATTTTTGTTATAATACTTATTACTATGTTAACAGTTATTTTCTTTTTAATAAAATAAGTAATAATATTACTTTATTGTTTGGCAGTGACTGTGTATTACATACTCTGGTTTCAAAATGTGCATTTATTTTTAAAAATATGTATAATTATTTATATTTAATTATTAACATTTAAATGTATGTAATGTTGTTTAGGTTTAGAGACAAATGTTATTCCAGAAGAAGTGGACATTAAAATGATAAAAGTTAATCATAGAAATAATGAAAGTGTGTATGAAATTATCTGGGAGCCTGTGAAAACTGTTAACCATGGATTAGTTTCTTATACTGTTAAAGTTTTGGAAAAGGAAGACAGTAAAGTCGATTCTTTAGTTAGTATATATTATATAACATAAAATATATTAAATTAAAATTTTTGATGAATTACAATTTTTAAAAATATACATATATTTATTACTATTTTGTATAAAATCAGGTTCATACTAGTTACTAGTCAGTATCAAGAGTACCTAATATCTTTATTTAATAGGCTTCTTCAATGATATATTTTTGAATATCGATATCGTTTTGTTTGGAACCATATGGGATTGCAATATCGAAAAAAAAATGTAGGTATCGATATTCCGATATCTCTATGACTATCATAATTGCCAATAGTCAATTGTCTAGGTACTAGGTAGTAACTAGTAGACATTAGTTAAAAATTAATTGTTTTTAAATATATTGTTCAAGATCTTTGGCATTAAAATCAGTTTGGCTAGCTGTACATCGATATATTACAATTATCGATAACTAAATTTCCGAAAAAAAAAGTTTACGATATCAATATCGTTGAAGAAGCCTAATATTTATATGATTATCTGCTAACATCTTACTTACCAATAAATTTAACTTAATTACAACACAATACGACTAGGCTAATATGAACCCTTTTTTATGGTATTAATTATTTTTATTTTGTCTATTAGTTTGAAACACCGAATACCAAAGTATTAGTTGATAGTACACCTTTAGAAATCAGTATCAAAGCTTCTACAGTTTGGGGTTCGTCACAAGTAGTAACAGTATATTCTCCAATTCCTACTGTACCAACAGATATACGTATTTTCGCAAACTTCAGTGATGACAATTATACAATGAATATCATACTTCAACATTCTATAATTCAAAATATTACAAACTATGAAGTTAAATGTTATTACCAAGTAACAAATTACTGGAAAATGTGTTCAAAACAAGCTATTGTGTCACCTAACACTCAAACAAAATGGATAGGACTTTCTATTTATTCAGATTTATTGTTTAAAGTAACATTTCATTATTATTATTAATAAACTGTGTAAATTTAACAATTTTATTTGAAAATAGATAAGGGCTTGTTCTATGGCTGGATGTAGTGGATGGAGTCAAGACATAATATATAATCAAACCTACAACTATGCAATTTTTAAATTTAAAACTGCTATAGTGAGTGGTTCCAAAATATTGATTTTCCATTCAAATAAACAAAATAATCAACAAATAATGTTACTCACAAATAGTTTGGTAACTAGTTTTACTCTAAACGATATGGAAGATATTGCATTTTGGACTGATAGTAAAACTATATACAGTTCACCAATTAATAAATCAATTAATAATAAAGTAATTATTTTGTAGTAATACTTTAAAAATTAAATCTAAAACTGATTTAAACAGTGAATTTGGTACCATTTTTCTGTTTTTTTTTTTTTTTTGTACATTGGGGTTTTTTTGTTTTTTTTAGATTTATTCAATTTCTGAAGTTAATATGAAAATTGAAAATCTTTCATTTGATTGGATATCAAAAACACTCTTTTGGTGTGAAGTTACTGAAAATCGATCAAAAATTATGGCCTTTGATATTAGGGTAAAAACAGTTCAAATAGTGATGACAAGATCCAATAAAATATTTCCGTTTTCAGCTGTTCTTTCTGAAGGGTAAATAATAATTATTAATTTAAGTTTAGTTCAAGTTATTTGATTAAATAGATGTTTTATAACAGAATATTGAATTTATAGTTTATTTATTTGGATTGAACAAATTCCTGATTCCAATGAAAAACATATATTAAAAAGTAACATGAGTGGCACAGATGTTGAAACTTTTGTATATTCTAGCAATAGTAATTGCAATTGTTCTGATTTGTACCCATTTGATAATGTATT
Source organism: Macrosiphum euphorbiae (assembly GCA_949089665.1). NCBI lineage: Eukaryota > Metazoa > Arthropoda > Insecta > Hemiptera > Aphididae > Macrosiphum > Macrosiphum euphorbiae. The sequence goes on along the minus strand of CARXXK010000005.1, from coordinate 2,203,962 downwards.
AACATCTTACATATCAAATAGTGGTAAAATGAGACTTCTGTGGGTTGAAGGCAAACATAGAAATATTATTGTTTCTGATATCAATGGTTGTAAATGTTCAGTTATATTTAATGTAAATTCAACTTTTAATTTAACGTCACTGGCAGTTGATAAACACAATATTTACTGGACAACAAACCAATCAATGTGTTCAATAAGAATCAAAGAGTTAAATGATAAACCCACTATAGAACATAATGCATCATTACATTGTTTAAATAATATAACAGCTGTATATACGATTGATGGATTATCCGAATCAAGTAAGTAGTAACAAATCATTAATATTGACTTTTTTCCGGTTACTACTAGATCGTCATATTTTAAATTCTGTTCTATACTCCTCGCCACGAGAGAATGTCCTAGCCAAATCGCATTCAAATCCGCTCACCCCCCACTTGTTTGACATTTCAAAGTTGCACGATCAGCCTGAAACGTTATATAGTGTGTATCATGTTGTAAAGTAGGAGGAAACAGTTGCGGCCGTCAGTCTGCATGCCCGAAACGAGTTCCTTCTCTCGTGGGGCAGAGTATATAAGTAGAGGAAAATACAAAAGCTTCTTTGTGTTAGATATATGGTTGTTTTAGAAAGACTATATGGTCGGGACTTGATGTGAAAGTTAAGTAATATTAAATTTAATAGGAATTATTAAAGTCAAATTTTAAAAATTGGTAGTTACATAGTTGTAATTAAATTGATCGTTTTTTAAAAAAAAAAATATAAAATAATTCAAATAATAATATTAAAAATTAAAAATACTGATAAATGAAAATTTAATTTTGGTTAAAATAGTATAATTTTGAAGATGGGAAGTGACAAATAGCTATTTAATATATTTTCTTATAATAAAGTTTCCGTATGAACAAAAAAAAGAGGTATTCATAAGTTATATTTTAACCTTAATAGTAGTATTGGAATGAACTGTCTTTTAGTCAGCAAATGCCAACGAGGCGCCTCTCCTTAATCTTAATATGCATACTGGGGCCCACCTAAGTTATATATGTAGCTTTTTCAATTTTTACCTCAAAAAAATAAATATATTTTGTAATGAAAACTGTGATATAGTTTACCTTTGTTAAGTAGGTAAAGTTTATAAAAACAATTTCATAAGTGTGTTATTGGTACATTTTGTAGAGGCCCCTCTTATAAATTTTCTGATTTAATTTGAACCCTTAAATCCACCACTGTTTCATAGTAAAGAGAAAGAAACCGGTTCTTATGGTTAGAAATCCCAAATTTTCTTTAGGTTTTGTTTTATCAATATTTACTATATTTCAAGTGAAATGAAATGTAATTGAAATAATCTCTGCTTTTCTTGTATTGTTGATTTATCCATGTTCTGTTATATTTTAGTTAAAAGACCGTGTCCTCCTGGATTTCCTCAAGTTAACCAGACATTACCATCTGTTTACATAGTGTATTGGGATCCATCTGAATCGCGTGTTAAAAGTTATTCATTAGAAAGAATAATTATTAGTGAAATGAGAAATAAAAGAAGTTTGAATTTAAATACAAGTAATTGGACAACCGTGTACAGTGGACCTCGTAATTACATTTTTAGAAAACTTTCAAATTTAAAATTTCTATGTACTAATTTAATTAACTTTTTAGAAAATCATTGGTTCATGTCTGATGTGAAACGTGATGCAGTATTTAAGTTCCGTGTTAAGGCAGAGAATCATCATGGTTGGTGGAGCGATTATAGAACTTCAGATGAACCCTTCAATCCTCAATACCAAGTGGAAACTTTAAAAAATGAAGATGTTCCTTGGAAAATATTACTTACAGGATTTATTTTGATTTGTCTTTTCTTGACAATGTTAATTAAGTATTGTATGTAACTTTATATTCAATTGTGCATACCATTTTTAATTTATTAACCTCTAAATATTTTACTACAGTAGGTTCAAATACTTCCAAAGGACCTATGCGACCGGATGTAGAATTAGGGAGACTCAGAGAGATGCCACAGCGACCAACTTTTTTTCATGCTGTAAATGTGGGTTACCAAGGGGCTGTGTTATTTCAAAAAAAAAAAAAAAATGAATTGCCTAGCATCAAGCGCGAACAAATTACACTTACAAAACGATTGGGGTCTGGAGCTTTTGGAGAAGTTTTTGAAGGAAAAATTAAAGATATAGTGAGGGGAGAATGTGAAACACGCGTTGCGATTAAATCGTTAAAAGAAGGTGCTAGTCACTGTGAAGTAGAGGAATTTTTAAAAGAAGCAAAATTAATGAATAATTTCAATCATAAGCATATTTTACAATTGATTGGAGTATGTTTAGATAATGACCCCAATTTTATTATTATGGAACTTATGGAAGAAGGTGATTTACTGAGTTATTTAAGGAAAAACAGACAAACTAATGTAAGATTAATATTATTATTATTTTTAAAAAAAAACATTAAAATCACATAATATATCCAATATATTTCTTCAGGTATTGAATCTTAGTGATTATGGACAAATGTGCATAGATGTAGCTGAAGGATGCTCATATTTAGAGCAAATGCATTTCATACATCGCGATTTAGCTTGTCGAAATTGTTTGGTATCATCTTCTGACCCTAAAGAGCGAATTATAAAAATTGGCGATTTTGGACTAGCGAGAAATATTTATACACACGATTATTATCGGAAAGAAGGAGAAGCTTTGCTGCCTGTTCGGTACTAATAATATATGATGTATATTTTGTGTATCTATATTTTATTTTTATCTTAGATGGATGTCACCAGAATCACTAGTGGATGGTGTTTTTACTAGTCAATCTGATGTTTGGGCTTTTGGTGTTCTCCTATGGGAAATAATGTCTGTAGGACAGCAGCCCTATCCAGGACTGTCCAATATAAATGTCATGTATCACGTCCAGCATGGTGGAAGGCTTGAAAAACCAATCAATTGTCCAAGAACTTTGTAATAATAATGTTATACAGTGTATACCAGTAATGTTGTTCCAGCAATATTATTCAACTAAACATTTAGAGTACAGTTTTTAAGACCTATCACCTATGTACCTTTAATCAAGTTTTTAAATACAATACCTAGTAAACTTTTTCCAAGTTCCAAATAGAAACCCATTTATTTGAATTTTAGAAATTTAGAAGTTCCTTTTTTTTTTAAATACTCTGAAAGTAAGTGTATATTATTACCACTCTTTTTAATATAGAGCGACTCAATATTGACATTTTAAAGTCTACAATATTTATTTTAAGTTTTTTTAATGCCAAGTTAATCCAGTTTAAACTATTTAATTAGATTTATTGCCTACCCAAAGTTTGGTAAATAAATACTATTTTGAAAAATGTATGTTTTGTTGAATATTATTACCTAATAGAACAATATTATTAGGATTATAAAATTCAATATTTAATGCAATGAGTCTAGAGGGCTCTATTCAGAATAAGAATATATACCACGCTTTATCATTGTGCGCTATCACCGATACTGATATTTGTCACAGAGAGAGCAAGAACATGCTAGTGGGAATGTGGGATAGATGAGTGAAGAGGACGTGTTTTCGTTCACCACCGGGTATATTCTTATCCTGAATAGAGTATAAATAATGCCAATCATTTTTATTTTTCGCATTTAGAATTACAAACTTTAATAATTTAGTATATATTGTCTCTTAATACTAATAAGTATTGTTACTCTATTTGTATAATGTATTATTTCATTTATAATATTACATACTGTCTTAAGATAAAGTGGATTAAATAGAACATGTACAGTAGATTTTGAATGTGCATAGAATAAAAATGATTGACTATACTCAGTCCTTTTAAAGAAAAACTATTTACTGTAAATAAAAACATTAGTTTAAAATTCATTGTACAATATTAAATTGTAAAAATAAGAAAATCAGCAGCTCTTACTTGTTTTATTACAGATATAATTTGATGCAAAAATGTTGGCATGTTGATCCAGAGAAACGACCAAGGTTTGAATACTGCTTAAAAGTATTAAAATCATATATGGCTATGCCCCTGGACTACGTAAATATTCCCCATGATTGTATGTAAAATCACTATATATTTTAATATTTTTAAACACTAATGAAGTACAACATTAAATAATGTATTATTTAGCACAACCGAACAATGTATCTGAGAAATACACAATAGACTTAACCTGTATCAATTCACAACAGAAATCAAATAATCATGATGGATATGAAGTACCTATTAAAATAGTTAATAACGAATACCTAGAACTGTTTAATGATAAATGCGAGTACCTAGATTTATCAACACCTACAGTTAATATAGTTGATAATAGAGATTCAGAACCAGAATCAATTCCGGAAGATAATTTGTATTGTAACATGAATCCAGAACTTATAGGATGAATTAATATTCAATTATAGGATTGACAATTTATCACATGGCTGAATCAAAGGCAAAAAGACTTAAAATTAGTTGCTTATTATTTTTGTTGATCTATGTAAAATTTTGTAAAATGGTTATATAATTATTTCCATTCTTTTATAGCTTTAAAAATGATTTTGGTAAATATTGAGTCAAATCATAATTTTTGTTTAAATTTATATTTTCTACTAGTTTATATTTTGTTGAATTATTTTCTAAGTTTATATGATTATAATATTGGCATCTACTTGAAGCCAAGGACAACTACTGTTGAATGGTACAGTAAGTGTGTTATATAGTAATTATTATTGTAATTTATTTTACAAAATGTTTATTTCTAATGTTAAGATAAAACACTTTACAGTGTATCACTTTTGAGTGTTCACATTTTATAAAGTACAAAGTTCCTAAAATAGATATTGTATATGTTATATAAAAGTAAGTTAAGTGTAAATTCATGTAATATATTGTGTTGTTATTTATTTATTCATTTTTTATTTATTAGCTGATTTTAGAAATAATATTATTTAAAAACAACTGAGTATTGGGTTCTGTGTTTTTCAAAATTAGGTCACAAATCTAAGATTAGATGCTTAATAATACTATAATTGTGTACCATTCAGTCAAAAAATGTATCGTTCATTTGAATTTAATTTAGTTTTTAATGTTTATTGATTGTGAAATTGTATAAAAACATAATAACAACTATACCAAAAGACAATTAGAATTTTTTTTTCAAAGTATATTTTATTTCCACCTACAGTATGATAGTTTTAAAATCCATATTTAGGAGTTACCTACATATATTTTTATACTCCACATTTAAAATTAACATACACATTTTTCTGCTTTTTTCCAATTGAATAACAGCCACAACTATTCATACAACCATTGTCCACTCCAATACAAATAACACATGATTTTCTGATTTTCTAATAAATAAATATTGATCATATATACATATATTTTATTTATAAATATAAATGTTATAATGTAAGTTGTTTTTATCCAGTTGCATAATTTGTACCCAACTTAAATGCAATTTCAACCATATTTTGAGGTATGCCTTCTTCATAACAAACGTATAACTCTCGTTTATTTGGTTCTTTGAATAATCTCCTAAAAATATTTATACATTTGTATATACATTGTTAAATAATTATCTTGAAGAAAATACTTACCCCATGACCCAGAATGTTATCATGGATGATTTTTTCGGAGAATCTGTGTTTGATGTAGGTATTTGAAATAAAACTCCTATCTCATTTATTTCATTTTCATCCTAGAACATAATTTAAAACAATTATAATTTATAACAAACTAGCTCAACATTGCCAATGCCAATGATTGTATTTTTATATTTTTTATAGTTGTAAAAAATGTAAATGCTATATTTCTTCTAATTAGTAATTATAATAGTAATATAATATGTAACCATTTGGATAACAAAATAGAACTAATTTGAACAAGATGGACAATTCGCCTATAGCAATTAGTATAAAACGAACTTAATTCAAACTACTCTAAACTTTTCTGATATCTCCAAGAACAATGTTATGTAATTTTCATAAAATTGGTCAAGTAGTTTTTGAAAACCTATATAAGCTACATTCAACTCTCACATTTGTTTTAAGATATAGTTACTTCAATCGAAACGAACATGACATATTGATGAATGCTTTTACCATATCTGCCAGAATAATCAATGACAACCATTTAAATACAAAAAAATGTCTACTAATTTCTCTACTAATTATTTCTCCTATTTCTATAGGCTATTATAAGCTGTAACAAATAGCAACCATTAATAAACAAAAATCTTATATCTTACAATCCTTGTGCGAGTACCTCCAAAGAATAGAATACCTACCCAGATTGAATCTACTGGGTTCAATTTTGAATCTAAACCATTCTGGGACTCACTCAAACACAACCAAAAAATTTCATCGAAATCAGTTCAGCCTTTTAGAAGTTCAATGACACACTCGTACACAAGAATAACTTTATATATATAAAATTTATTTTTCTTAGCATTTATACCTGATTCGAATTATCGAATAAATCTCGTATTACAGTAACGGTAGAAATTATTTCTGGTTTTTTTAACTGCAAACCTGAAAAAATTGTAATATTATAACCAAAACAAAAATTTAAAAATAATTTATTACTACTTGACTGCTTATTATTTGCAAGCATGTTTAGTCCTGCATTTTTTAAGGATTCTGTTTGGTATATTTGCATTATATTACCTTCAATCCTAAAAAATAAAGATAAATTACTAAAATATACAAAATGTAATATGATGTACTTTTATATATTAAGGCCATTACAGTTATAGATTACATATTGTAAATATATTATAAAAACACAGATTTCGATATTTTAATCTCTGATGTTTGTAATATTATTTAGAAAAAAGGTGCTCTGCTGTACGGTAGGTTACAAGTGGGTCGATGTATAATGGATGGTATTAAATTTGAATTCAATGATACAATATCATTGTATAAGAAAAACGATTCTGAGCGGAGACAATATGTCAGTCTAGGTATAAGACATATTATATACATATCTATGGTATTAAAAAAAAAATTGACCCATAATAGACGGTACCTATAATAAATTCCAAATTAATCATATCACAATATCCATTAGGTACTTATAACCCATTATACATCAACAACAAACCCTGATACTATCATAGAAGTATAATAGTGTACCTACTTTAGGAGTTTCGAGTACCCACGAATAATATTATACAATCACAAAAAAAAAACAATACTGCCAATGATTATCTCATTAAAGAATGATGATACAGAGGGCACCTGCTTTTTAACAATATTCAAGTCTATCCAAAAAACTCAACTAGAGTCAAATTCCTAAAAAAAAAATTGAAGGGGAGTGTTGGCGCCCGCAGGCGAATGCATTTTAGAAAACCAAAAAAAAATTTAGAAAAAATTATACAGTAGACAAACACATATCAATGAGTTCAAACTACAATCTTCATATTCATAAACAGAAAAAACCAATCCACAATGATTACCTAGCTCTCGTTTAAGAATTCCAATACAGAGGGCACCTGCAGGTTATCAAAATTCAACAAGAGGCAAATTTCTAAAAAAAAAATGAAAGGGAGTGTTGGTGCCCGCAGATAAATGCATTTTAGAAAACCCCAAAAAAATGTAGAAAAAATTATACAATATTAAGGCAAATTGAAGAGGTCAAACTAAAACGTCCAGAATCCAAAACAGAAAAAACAATCCTGCCAAAGATTAGCTCATTAAAGAATGATGATACAGAGGGCACCTGCTTTTTAACAATATTCAAGTCCATCCAAAAAATTCAACTAGAGTCAAATTCCTAAAAAAAAAAATTGAAGGGGAGTGTGGGCGCCCGCAGGCAAATACATTTTAAAAAACCCAAACAAAATGTAGAAAAAATTATACGATATTAAGGCATATTGAAGAGTTCAAATTAAAACGTCCAGAATCTTAAACAGAAAAACAACTGACGATGATTAGCTTATTAAAGAATGATAATATAAAGGGCACCTGAAGGTAATCAATGATGTCTGTGCAAAAAATTCTACTAGAGTCAAATTCCTAAAAAAAAAAATTGAAGGGGAGTGTTGGCGCCCGCAGGCAAATGCATTTTAGAAAACCAAAAAAAAATGTAGAAAAAATTATACAGTAGGCAAACACATTAAAGAGTTCAAACTACAATCTTCTGATTCATAAACAGAAAAAAACAATCGAAAATGATTACCTAGCTCGTTTAAGAATTTCAATACAGAGGGCACCTGCAAGTTATCAAAATTCAACTAGTCTCAAATTCCTAAAAAAAAAATTGAAGGGGAGTGTTGGAGCCCTGATGTGTACCGGCGCGCTGTTATTCCTAGTTTAGAGATTAGGGACGTGTTTTAAAGAAATAATGCAAAGATTCTGTTTAAAAGATTAAAAGATGTGTTTATTGACTTATTAAAATGATTTTCTGTATAAAAATGAAAAGAGGTTCTGACTGGACGCCTGTGTCTACGAGACTGCCGAGGCGGCCGTGACCAAGGGGCCCTTCTGTACAACGGCCAGGGTGGGAATCGCTGGATCAGCAGATTCCTGGTCGAGCGTCCGGCTCCGTAGTCACGTACGCCAGTATACATATCATAATACAAATATTATACTCTAATATAACTATATACTACATACTATGCTTACATATAACATGCCCCCAGGGCCAAACCAGAGCAGTCCCTGCGACTTAATATACTAAAAAAAACAATATATATATAATTACAGAAAAATTAACATTCAGTTTCTGCTATTTCTGGCTTATAAACATAGGTTTTTTGCTTTTTTGATTTTACAAATAAAAATACGATAACTATTACTACTATTAAAATACAAAGATATTCTACAATAATATGATATTCCATTGGAACTATTAAAATGTTTTCTGTTATTCTATTATTCGATTTTCGTTCTATTGTGGATTCACGTATTGCTTGGCGGAGATTTTTATATAAACCAAAATGACTGAGTGTATGGGGATTAATATCTTCTATATCTAATTCCTTGATGTTACTTATATTAAACAACGGACTTTCCGGTACTAAATCTAATGTATGGTTAATAAATGTGTTTAAGATAGGTGACATTATTGCCATAGTTGTGTGTAGTATACAAGAAGGAGAGATACTAAGTCGGCCAATGCCTTTAATATTAAACTGGAATGATTTTTGAGGGTTTTTACAATTTAGGGTTACAAATTCAGAACGAGTACAATAAATCCAAGAATCCGTTTTAAATAATCGGTTCCAAATGCTTACATCAAGTTTTATGTATTTACTTTTACATGAAATCGGAAGAAATTGCGGATTTTTTAAGATTTCTACCTCGCACATTTTAGAGGATGCCCTTCGTTGAATTGGTTCATTGCCTTTGCAAATAGTGTATGAAGTTAGCCTAGTACAAGAATCACTTTGTTGTTGAGTCAAGGTGAAATAGAATTCGCTATCATCGCTAAAAGCTATATAATCAATCTCTGGCTCAATGATAACAGCATTGTCCTCCTTCATAAAAAAGGGTAATGGAATGGGGTGATACATGTCGTAGCTATTTACAGTGATTATAGGGAAATGCAATGCAAAAACGAGAAGAAAATCTTTTTGTAGTATGGAAACAGAAGATATTGAGAAAAACTCTGGTACATTCTGTATTTTTGGTTCTACTGGAAGTTGGGTTCCTGCAGGTAACGTTAATTGGATTGCTTTAAGTTCCTTAATAAGCTTAATTGGTGGTAATACTGTGGAGTGAATTTTTCCATGAATTGCTGAATTTATAATAGAAATGAGATTTTGCGTTTCGTACGCGTATTGATTAAGGAGTGATTCTAAAATAATAGATTGTTCTAACAAAGTGGTTTTTACCATTAATGTATTCACTGTCATAGAATTTTTGTTTGCCTGAGTTTGTAGAAGTTGAAAATTTTCTTTGAGCTTTTGTTGATGGTCGGATATGTTGCTGATCGATTTTGAAATCTCACTCATAGTTGTTTGGAATAATCTAGTTTGATTTTCTACTAAATCACTTGTCGGTTGTTTCGTCATGGAAAGATCCTTAATCCCTTGAAGAATCGAATTTACATCTAAAAATGATTTTGAGCTGAATAATACTTTTGCCAGCTTGGTGAGTGAAGTACCAAAACTGCGACGAACTCGTCCTTCCGCACTAGTATCCTGCCCTATTGTTGTCCAAATATTTTCCAGATTGGCTTCGATTTCGAAAAAATATGTATTAATGGATTGATCGAATTGTTTGCATGGATGCCAGAATTCGGTTACATTAACTTTATATTGTAGATCAGTGCAAACTTCTGCCGTGGCTTTATATGTTGACCTTAACAACTGAAATTTTGAATTAAAATTGGATAAATCCACAAAAGTTATGAGGTTCCAATCTGTGTTAGTGAGTTTGATATGTTCCCTGAATTCATAGTACATCCCCATGTGGTCCGAGAAGGTATTCAAGCTAATTAGACTTTCTGGAAGTTGTGTAATACTTTCTGCTTGCACATCCAGTGGGACAGTTGCTACCAGCCTGTAAGATTTCGATTATGTTACAAAGTAGTTGCTATAAGATCTAAGAACTTCCCCAATATTAATGAATTAGTGTGCCGTTAAGGAAAAGGTGCATATAAAAAAAAAGATATGTACAAATTAGTAATTCCATATGGCTACTCTTTAAATATTTTCACTAAATTCTTATGGACTTTGGTTTTCCGTTTCCCTCTCTGTATTGTCACATTCTCGTTCTCGTTGATTTCCAGTACGACGTATGGGCCTAACCATTTAGGGCTTAACTTACCCTTTCTAGTTTTGTCCTGAATAAGCACTCTATCGTTAACATGAATCGTTATTGGATTTGACGTTTGATCATAACTAGCCTTGGTTTTGATTTTGTTCTTCATTAAACGTTCTCGAGCTATACGATGAGATTCTCGTAGCCTTTGTTTAAGTTCTTCTTGATAATCGTCGTAGTTATACTGTGGTTCCGGTGGTTTTGTTAGTGATGAGGGTACTTGTAAGGTTCTCCCATAGAGAAGTGCATAAGGTTGTTTGCCAGTGGATTGATGTTCCGATGAGTTGTAAGTAAACATGGCGTATGGTATGTAGGTATCCCAATTCTGTTGGTCTGCATCTACATAGTGTCTGAGGTATTCTCCTAGCGTGCGGTGACTCCTCTCTAGTGCACCATTCGCTTGTGGGTGGTATGGAGATGTATTTATGCGTTTTACTCCTATTAATTTACATGTTTCGGAAAAGATTTTATTAAGGAACTCGGTTCCTTGATCGCTTATTAGATTCTGTGGAATACCGTGAATGCACACAAATGAGGTGACGAAATGATACGCTACCGTATTAGCTTCTTTGTTAGCCATGGGTGTTGCCACCGAAAATTTGGTTAAGTCACACTGAAGGGTGAGGATGTATACATTTCCTTGATAAGATCGAGTGAGTGGACCAACTACGTCGATAAATACTCTTTCAAAGGGTTCGGATGCGGTGGTACTGATTACCATTGGTTGCTTGGTACTACGCAACGAAGTCTTATTCGTTTGACAGGATGAACATTTGCTAATGAATTCAGTGACATCTTGACTTAGCCCCTCCCAATCAAACTGCTTCTGAATTCGCTTGACTGTCTGATTGACTCCACGATGTCCACCAAGTACTGCCGAATGATGTTCACTTATAATTTGTTGTTTATCTAGTGCGGAAACACTTTGTTTAGAGAATATCTGTATATTAATTTCTGAGTTTTGAAATATGTACTTGATCATTCGTAACACCGTAGGCCAATCTAATTGGTCTAATCCACAACCAATTTTGGGCATGGCTAGGTTCTTGATTTCAAATTCTTGACAAAAAAATCGGAGGTTCCGTAAAGAAATGTACATGTCTTCCAAAGTTGGCTTTTGCCAGAATTTATCCTTCGTTACGAGGTTGATGATGTATCGTGCTCCCAATTGAAAGTATGCTACCTCGGTTTTTTTCGGGCGCTGAAGTTTCAAATTCTGTAGGTGTCCGAATTTCCTTCGAAATTCCAGGGCGATACCCTGATTCAGCTTTAGATCAGCCGACACGCAGTGTAGTAAATGGAATTCTTCTGAAACGGTGAAGAGGTCTCCAGTTACCTCCTGGACTCGTGTGTTCCGATGATTTTGACATTCACTATCCGATATGTACTCGTGGAAGAGTTTCACATTTATAAGTGATTCTGCTGATTGTTGTTGAGACCTGGTTTGCATGACTTTAACTTCCATTATTCGACTTAGTGCGTCAGCGTTGGTATTGGACTTTCCAGTTTTGTAAATTACTTCATATTGGTATTCGGCTAACTTTAATCTCCAACGTAGAAGTCTTGAACCTGGATCTTTTACATTAAACAACCAAGTTAATGGTCTGTGGTCCGTGTAAATTTTGAATTGACGCCCAAGTAAATAAGGTCTGAAGTTCTTTACAGCCCAGACTATGCTTAGCAACTCTTTTTCGGTCGTACTATATGCTTGTTCGGCTTTATTAAGAGTTCTGGATGCGTATGCGATAGGTCGATCCTGTCCCGGTGTACCCTGTGACAAAATACTTCCAATTGCGAATTGGCTGGCATCTGTGGTTAGGATAAATGGTCTTTCAAAATCAGGATATTGTAATACTGGTGCTTCTACGAGTTTCTGCTTGAGCGTTTCAAAAGCTCCTTGACATTCGGTCGACCATTCAAATGGTACGTCTTTGCTTAAAAGTGCTGTAAGTGGTTTCGCTGTTTGGCTGTATCCTTTAATAAATCTCCTATAATAGCCAGATAACCCCAAGAACTGCTTGATTTCCGTTGTATTTCTGGGAACTGGGTGGTTTTGTACGCATTGGATTTTTCCCGGATCAGGTTTGACTCCTTTATCTGTAATGAGATGTCCTAGATATATCACCTCTCTCTGTAGGAATTGACACTTTGATGGTTGTAAGCGAAGATTAAACTTTCTGAGTCTTGAAAATACATCCCGTAATTTGGATTCATGGTCCTGTAAGTCTGAAGCGTAAACAATTATGTCGTCTAAATATACAAAGGCCTTGGTCCCGTTGATCCCTGTTAGAGCTGTGTTCATTAAGCGTTGAAACGTACTAGGAGCTCCGCTTAACCCGAATGGCATTCTCCGAAACTCATAGTGGCCCTTGTCAGTAGAAAACGCTGTTTTTTGACGATCTTCTGCTTTTATTGATACTTGATGGTATCCACTAACCAAATCCAACGTGGTATAGTATCTCGACCGGCCTAATTGGTCTAAGATTTCGTCTATCCTAGGTATAGGGTATGCATCTCCAACGGTCAGTTCATTAAGGCGTCTGAAATCAACACACACTCGGTATTTTGGGTTTCCGTGAGCATCTGGTTTCTTCGCGACCACGATGAGTGGTGCGTTCCAAGGGGACTCGGAAGGCTGTATAACATTGTTACTTTCTAACTCTTCCATTTGTCTGACAATCTCTTGACGGTGAGCGTATGGCAATCTATACGGTCGAACGTTGACAGGTTTCGCTCCTTCCTTTAGGTGGATTTCGTGCTGTATTGCATCGGTAGAAGGGAATGAATCCCCCTCCAGCTGGAAAATATCTGGGTACTCGCTAATCACCTTCCAGAGACTATTTGATTCTTCCGCATTTAACTCTCGATATAGTATAGCTTCCCGAATGCGACTAATGCGATGCGTGTCTTCCGTAATTTCGTCAGTATTTGTCGCGATCAACGTGGAGGTTTCTCGGAACTCCTCAAATTCAATTTCTTCTATATTTAAAGGTGGTATCGTAATGTGCTCTTCTGAAGTGTTGATGGCAATAGCTAATATTTTTCCATGCTTAACTGTGTTTACCACATTTCCGAGACGGACGTTTTCTCCTTGTAGAACTTGTGAATGGACTACTAAAGCTGTTCCTTCCGGTCTCGTGCTAGCGATTGGTACGATGGTTTCTGAACGCGGCGAAAGTTTGAGAGGATCGGTATTCATTTGAAAGATTTTGGACGAATAATAATCTATTGCGATACGATTTTCGGTAAGAAACGGGTTTCCTAGAATACCTTCATGAGGGATTGGGAAATCGTCATGGACTACCTGGAATTTGGTTGTAAGGGTTTCAGTGCCAAGATTTAAATTGAGGATTACGGAACCTAGCGTGCGTACTAAGTATTCATTGATTCCTTTTAGCTGATAACTTTGAGTTTCATCAACCATGACTTCATTTCTTAAAGTGGATAATTTTATCATATTTAAATCACTACCAGTATCTATAAGTAATTTAACACTATTTGTCAAGCACTGAGGAATTTTTAATGTGATATGCTTATTAATTAATTCTGCCTGGAAATAGAAAGCCCTTGCAGGTTCAGAGTGGCTGTTTTGATATCCCCCACCGGGCGAGCGCCACTTGGACCCGGCGTTTGTTCGTTTCCCGACGAAGTGCTTTGTTGCTCCTGTGCCTTACGTTCATTAACGTACTTTCGTTTGCGACATTCACTTATAGTGTGGTTCGGTTTTTTACAATAGTTGCACGTAACTATTCTGATAGCTTTTGTTTCCGTTTTACTCTTATTTTGCGATTCTCTGTAACGGGCTTGATCGGCTTCTGATGCACGGCATTGTTTTGCCTGATGATTTGTACGTCCACAACGAAAACATGCACCAGGTGGTCTACTGTTAGATTTTTGTACCGAATTTGTCTTGCTTCCGTAGCTATTACTTGGCTTAAAATCAGTCCTATTGTTTTTATAATCATTAATGTTTTTGCGAATTTCTTTTTGATTATTACGTGAAGTTTCTTCTTCCAATGCAATTTGGACACACTCCGATAATTTATTCGGTCTACTAGCTTTTACTAAAATCTTTGTATCATGCGGTAACCCTTCGGTATAAGCTGATAAAACTTGCCTTTCTGTTATTTTGGATAAATCGTCGGTATTAGAAATTTCATTTGTTGCCATGGATGCTTCTATAATGTCGTAATATAATTGCTCAGCCCTGTCGCTATATTGCTGAATAGACTCCCCCGAAGCTATCTTAAATGTTGATAATTTCGAATGTAAATGCGTTAACGTTTGTTTTTTGTTAACAGTGAGGTCTAAAGTTTCCTTAAGTTCCTTATAAGTGGTAGGTTTCTTATGTCTAAATGGACGTATGGCCTTGCCTATTAATCGAGTTGTTATACCCCTAATTAGATTTTCTTTCTCTGCTGGGTCGATGCTTTGTAACGCATATTCGCATGCATTATGAAATGCAAAACTATCATCAGCATTTTCCCCATTGAACAAAGGGATCAAGTTTAAAGCTTGGTGTGTTGTCATAAACTTTGACATTATTATTTTCTTTACTGCTTGATTTTGATTAAGAGTTAATTTAAATAAGTTTCTCGCGTCTTCGAGAACCGAGTCAGTGATACCTATAGAATTGTTCGTCCTATCTAAAACATGTTCCGACTGAGATATATTGCTGTACCTACTATCATCGGAGTCGAATTCGCCAGAAGGTTCGTATAATTCCCCGCTAGAAGGGACACTAACACTACTTTCTAGATCTATAAGATTTTCAGAACTACTGGTTTCGTTTTGATCAATATCTGACATAGACTTCGATTGATATAAAATAAATAGCCCGAGTAAATAACCAAACAATATAGAATTAATTAATTAATTAATTAATTTCCTCAATTACCTTTCCGATTCCATGCAAATAACAAAAATAAAAGCAAATAAAAAAAATAAAAAAAATAATAATAAAAAGAAAAGCGTACACCAAAATTAAAGTATTAATAATATAAAATTATAATAGTACAAAATTAATTACGATCGCTTTTATTATATTGATTTCGATTTATTTTTCCCGTCCCTTAAATCGTACTATTACTAATTTTATATTACTGCACAACCGAATAAATTATCCTGCGTTTATGCGTTGCGATTTATTAAAAAAAAATTGTGGTAACTTACAAGAACGAGGCGGCTATATATGATAACATTGTTGATGGTGATAACCGTTTGTTTTGATTGATACGCGATGACAACAGCTGTGACCTAGTTATTGCGTCGACGGCGGCGGCGGCGGCGTCTTCGATATATCACGAATGCGGCGGCGCTGACGTCCTTGACACTCCGTGCGCGATCGGTGTGGCTGATGCGTCGTGTTGACACGACGGTCTCCGGTTACGTTCGTCGTTGGGCGGCTCTCGGTGGTGGTGACGGGTTCAGCGACGGCGGCGGCGGCGTTCGGCGTTGCCGTTGCTGGTGCTGACGTTTGCGGTTTTTGTAATTTGTTTGCGACGTTCCTACGTCGTATTGTATATAACATGAATACACGTACTTGAAAATCTCGATGCTCTGTAAATTCTTCGTTTTGGTTCTAAGATGCTCTGGAGTCTCTTGATATTTGATGCTCTGACGATTGTCCGTTTCTCCAACTATATGGAAAGGCGGTAGTACACGTAGGTTCTTCAACAATTTATTTTATAATAAAATTGTTGACTCCCGCTGCCACCAAATGATGTGTACCGGCGCGCTGTTATTCCTAGTTTAGAGATTAGGGACGTGTTTTAAAGAAATAATGCAAAGATTCTGTTTAAAAGATTAAAAGATGTGTTTATTGACTTATTAAAATGATTTTCTGTATAAAAATGAAAAGAGGTTCTGACTGGACGCCTGTGTCTACGAGACTGCCGAGGCGGCCGTGACCAAGGGGCCCTTCTGTACAACGGCCAGGGTGGGAATCGCTGGATCAGCAGATTCCTGGTCGAGCGTCCGGCTCCGTAGTCACGTACGCCAGTATACATATCATAATACAAATATTATACTCTAATATAACTATATACTACATACTATGCTTACATATAACAGCCCGCAGGCAATTGCATTTTAGAAAACCAAACAAAAATTTAGAAAAAATTATACAGTAGGCAAACACATATCAATGAGTTCAAACTACAAACTTCTGATTCATAAACAGAAAAAACAATCGACAATGATTACCTAGCTCGTTTAAGTATGTCAATACAGAGGGCACCTGCAGGTTATCAAAATTCAACTGACGATGATTAGCTCATTTAGGAATGATAATACAGATTGCAAATGCAAGTCATCAATATTCAAGTCAATACAAAAAATTCAACTAGAGTCAAATTCCTAAAAAAAAAAATTGAAGGGGAGTGTTGGCGCCCGCAGGCAAATGCATTTTAGAAAACACAAAAAAAATGTAGAAAAAATTATACGATATTAAGGCATATTGAAGAGTTCAAATTAAAACGTCCAGAATCTTAAACAGAAAAACAACTGACGATGATTAGCTTATTAAAGAATGATAATACAAAGGGCACCTGAAGGTAATCAATGAACATGTCTGTGCAAAAAATTCTACTAGAGTCAAATTCCTAAAAAAAAAAATTGAAGGGAAGTGTTGGCGCCCGCAGGCAAATGCATTTTAGAAAACCAAAAAAAAATTTAGAAAAAATTATACAGTAGGCAAACACATATCAATGAGTTCAAACTACAATCTTCTGATTCATAAACAGAAAAACCAATCCACAATGATTAACTAGCTCGTTTAAGAATTTCAATACAGAGGGGACCTGCAAGGTTTCAAAATTCAACTAGTCTCAAATTCCTAAAAAAAATTGAAGGGGAGTGTTGGCGCCCGCAGGCGAATGCATTTTAGAAAAACAAAAAAAAAAATTAGAAAAAATCATACAATAGGAACACATATTGAAGGGTTCAAACTAAAATGTCCAGAATCTTAAACCGAAAAAACAACTGACAATGTTTAGCTCATTAAAGAATGATAATAAATAAATAAAAAACAAATGTATTGAATGGTGCTCGTGAGAGAAACTAAAAATCTACTTTTATAAAGTAAGTATACAGTTACTTAGTGTTTTCCATGGTATAATCGGTTAATGCTTAAAAACGTTTGTACAAAAAGATCTACTAGAGTACAATGAATGGAAAAAATTAGACTATGAGGAACCCATGTGAATTAACACTAAACAAAAGAATACGCTGGAAGGTACATTTTAACTACAACCCAAAAACTAGGTGTTGCTTACATTATAATAAACGAATAGTTATTATGATCAGAGGTGTATCACTGTAATATATGTATTAGAAAATGTATAAAAATGAATGTAATTTATTAAGGATGCAAAATAATTAAATGAAAAAAATGTCCTTTACGGACTCTACCATGTGATTTTAATTTATGAAGGACATAAAATAATGTTTAATTTAAAATAATATTAAGTTATACATTTTATATTTAAAAACTAATAAGTATTTAAAATCTCATAAAAACCTAATAAAATTATATTTTATTATATTTTAAAATACATATTATTATTATTTCGTTGTGGTGAAAAATCATTAATTAAAGTTGGCTGTATTTAAGTTTTTAATTATACTGGTACAACTCTAGCTGGCAGTCTTTAAGACCGTGTTAAAAACTATGATAATTAGTTACGTCTAATTTCCTCTATTCTCCTAACCTAACCTAAAATAACCATTATTTAAATATTTTCTTTCATTGTTATGTTTACAATGAGAATATCAAGTTGAGTGTGTAAGGGACAAAAGAGGATAGAATAAGACATTGATTAATTTAATGTAGTGTAGGAGTGACATATATATTTAAGTGAAAACAGGAGATACTAGGTTGAGGTGGTTCATTCACTGTATGATAAAAGGTAGTGAGAGAAGCTAACAGATGTAGGTAAATGTAGGGGGAAAGTGAGAGGTGAGATGACTGAAGACAGAAGAAGTGATGGGTAGAACAGATGATATTATGGAGGTGCAGGAAAACAGGGTGGCTGAACCTGTATAGTTGTGTGAGGAGGGGGAAGAAAAAGTGTGAAGGTAGTATAGTTAGGTTGACAATACCGAATACGTAGGAAAGGATCTCGAATCGCAAAGGCCACTCGACTCTTTGGCTGAAACTACCGGCGGTAGGTTTACAACCTAGACTTATGGGATAGAATAAAAAGATCGGTTGGTTGCCGGTTGGGATGTCAGAGCACTATTTCTTTCCATCTTTGACCCACGCGAGGTAACATCATAGGCGCTATTGGGGGATGAGGGGGGGGTATAGGGGCGGGCTTATAGCCTAATAAAAAAAATTATGCGGATCTGTATTGATTTCATGAAGTAGCCAACCCGTACTATGTAGCGAAGTACGTTGGCTACTTTATGACATTTTACTATTTTAGTTATTATATAAGTTATGACTTATTAGCGTGTAAATTCAAGTCACGACAGTCTCTCTTTTATACTTTTAACAAAAGAAATGATATATATACTATTTTTGATCTAACCTAATCAGACGACCGCGCACGTCTATCTAATATAACTTATTAGTATTGTACATTTCGTAATAAGTTTTTTTTTTTGAATGATTTTTTTTTTTTTTTTTGAGCTTGAGCCCAGCAACTTTGACCATTAGCTGGTTTTTTTGCTTGTAGGTTGTTTGTAGTGAGTAGTAACGGTTGGTTAAAACACGTTAGTATGTGTGGCAACTATTTGTTGCTAAAAATTCCGGGTGGTCACCCATCCGGGATCTAGTAACAGCGGCCGATACGTACACTTAACACCTTTCCGCAATTATAATGTCCAGATATTCACACTAAGCCAAAGAATATTGACGTTAATACAAATCTTGTACTAATGTCTCTCCACCTAGTGAGCTGGCGACAGGCCACGTCGCTCTTTTTACTTTTAGAACAATTATCTATTAGGTACTCACTAGTGAGCTGGCGACAGGGCACGTCGTTTTTTTTACTTTTAGAACAATTATCTATTAGGTACTCACTAGTGAGCTGGCGACAGGGCACGTCACTCTTTTAGAACAATTATCTATTAGGTACTCAATTAAGTCTTTAGATTTACAAATGATTTATATTTTGTAGACGGGATAATTTTAAAGAGAGACTGTGTGACGTACAGAATATTGTGCAGCCAATAAATATGTGGTCTGCTGTGTACATTTAAACATTTGTTATAATATATTATGCATTTGAACATTTATTACAATTTACGATTATTGTACCTACATTAATTTCAATATAGATTTTTTTTTTACACTAATAAATTATAGTATTATCAAAGTCAAATTAGAAAAAAGTTCGGAACTAATTCCACGAAAGCTGGATTTTTAAGGCATTTTTATAATTGCAAGTTTTTATGATGTTTTTTATTTATGATTATTTTCTTAAAAAAAATTGTATTTATCTGTAAATCAGGTCTAAATTGGCTATACCTAATATACATTCATAATTTTTTACAAATTAGAAAAATAATGATACTTAGCTAGTATGTGAATAAAGAATTTTTTTTTTGTAAACCATTTATAATTTGTATTTATTAATTTCAATGGTTTTTAATAATGGCTTTTTTTATAGAGCATTTTATCGTATAATTTTAGTGCATATTTAAAAATTTTTTAGTGCATTCAATTCACAGCCCTGCTTATTACTTTAACTTCCAATCATACCACTACCATAGTTAATGTTAAATATCAACAATTAACAGCTTCTTATTAAGGAGGGTTCACACTACACCGTGTCGTGTAAAATAATCACGGTGTAGTGTGACTCCCCCCCCTCTTAACTTGATAACACTTAAGAGGATGTCATATTTTTAGTGCACTATTTATTTCCATCTCTGACCCACGCACAATCATAAGCGCAACCCCCGAAAACTTGAAAT
Organism: Macrosiphum euphorbiae; assembly: GCA_949089665.1. Classification (NCBI taxonomy): domain Eukaryota; kingdom Metazoa; phylum Arthropoda; class Insecta; order Hemiptera; family Aphididae; genus Macrosiphum; species Macrosiphum euphorbiae. The sequence goes on along the minus strand of CARXXK010000005.1, from coordinate 2,183,279 downwards.
ACCCCCAACCCCAAAAAAAAAAATTATTCAATTGTTTCGTAATATATTAATAAACTTTTTTAAAATTCAACTGTAACTCTTAATTTTTGTTTTTTAATTAGGTATAGACAGTATATTATTGTGAAGAATTAAACTTGAAAATAAGAAATTTCTTTTTTTTTATAGTTTTTATATTATCAAATTAATATTTTTATAGTGGTGTGAGGGCAACGCCCTCGCGGGTTACTTTTCGTTTAATATTAGTTGGTGATGACCGACATTTAAGCAATAGTTGCCCAACTGTTTATTAATTATTAAGATGTATATATTGTAATTTTTTTAGTAGACATTAAAAATTATTTTTTTTGTGTGTCTTTGAATTAGTTTAATTATTTATTAGCATTTTAAATTTTTATTATTTACACGCTAATAAGTCATAACTTATATAATAATTAAATTGTCATAAAGTAGCCAACGCACTTCGCTACGTAGTACGCGTTGGCTACTTCATGAAATCAATACAGATCCGCATAATGTTTTTATTAGGCTATAAGCCCGCCTCCTAGACCCCCCCCCTCATCCCCCCCATAGCGCCTATGATGTTACCTCGCGTGGGTCAAAGATGGAAACAAATAGTGCACTGACATCCCAACCGGCAACCAACCGATATTTTTATTCTATCCCATAAGTCTAGGTTGTAAACCTACCGCCGGTAGCTTCAGCCAAAGAGTCGAGTGGCCGTTGCGATTCGAGATCCTTTCCTACGTATTCGGTATTGTCAACCTAACTATTCTACCTTCACACTTTTTCTTCCCCCTTCTCACACAACTATACAGGTTCAGCCACCCTCTTTTCCTGCACCTCCATAATATCATCAGTTCTACCCATCACTTCTTCAGTCTTCTCACCTCTCACTTTCCCCCTACATTTACCTACATCTGTTAGCTTATCTCACTACCTCTTATCATACAGTGAATGAACCACCTCAACCTAGTATCTCCTGTTTTCACTTAAATATATATGTCACTCCTATACTACATTTAATTAATCAATATCTTATTCTATCCTCTTTTGTCCCTTACACACTCAACTTGACATTCTCATATCTGCTACTCTCGCTCCACTTACCTACCCTAACCTAACATTCCTTTTTCGCATTACCCTTTCATACGCCAAACATTCTGAAATCCTGTTTGACCTCTTTCCTTATCTTCGCCACATCATACACTTCCTAATTCCTATTCACTCAGTCTCTAGTTACCTACAAGTCATCGTACTTGATTATCGGTGAAAATATTTAAATAATTGAACGAATTATCTACTCAAAAGAATAATTAGTACCTACATACCAAAAAATATCATACCTGACCAATTTCCTAATTTTTATCACGACTTTATTGATAGCCAGAATAGTGTTATACCAGTATAGTTACAATACAAATAATTGAAAAGTTTCGGGCAGTACAACCCTGATCGATTAACTATAATAAAAAGAAACCTACTGCAGAAAAATAAGAAAATACATACCCCGTGTCCGAATCAAAATCTGCTATAAAACTTAGTCTTCGAAATACTGCAACGTTACTAATTTCAGTATGCTTATGATATATTATTCCCAGTTGACAAATCTTCACTGACGAGTTAAATTCCATATCTGAAATAATACGCAGCCTGCAGTAAAATGTTCAACAATATTCTTATGACCTAAGCGTTACGGATACCTATTACATTTTATATGTATAATGTTTAATTTGTATTATACCTACTTAACTATTATGTCTTAGTTTGTTTTTTAGAGCGGACTAAGGGAGCAATGAATGTTTTGATTTTACAATAAAGTGTGTATGATTCTCGTAAAACCATTTTCTTATTTTGTTGTTATTCAACAACTATTAACCGTCGATATTCAAAATGTCCATCCAATGTTTAAACTACCATTTTCTATACATTATAAAATGTTCAAAATATTTCGACTCGTTTTCAGTGATTTATTAAAGACATTTGGGTTATGAAATGTTTTTAGTTATGTATTCTATAAATGTCATTAAAATTTTATTCGTAAGGTCAAAAAGTTTAAAAATAATAGGTACAAAGTTCCTCGTAAGTTTATATAATGGAAGTTAAAAAAGATGGGTAAGTGGATGTCGCTCTGCTGTACAGTAGGTTACAAGTGGGTCACCGTATAATGGATGCTATTAAATTTGAATTCAATGATATAATATCATTGTATAAGATAAACGATTCTGAGCGAAGACGGTATGTCAGTCTAGGTTTAAGACAAATTATATACAAATCTATGGTAGGTATTAAAAAAAAAATCGACCTATAATAAATTCCAAATTAATCATATCACATTATCACAATATCCATTAGGTACTTATATAACACATTATACATCAACATCAATAACAAACCCTGATACTATCATAGATATATAATAGTACACTTTAGAAGTTTCAAGTAGGTACCCACGAATAATATTATATAATCACAACAAAATAACTAGGTTTTTTAATATTATGTAATTTCGTTAAAATTTTAACATAAAATGACTATAAAAATAAACTGTGATTGTTTATTTTTTAGATTTTTCTTTAAGAGAATTAACTACTTATGTGGAATCTTGTTTTTAATTTTCAATCCTTAGCTATAAAAACTGAACATTTTATAATTTATTAATTACGATGGTTAATAATTTTCGAGATTTCGAAAAATTCTGTCAAAATTCGATGTTTAAATGCTTATAAAAAAAAATTGTGAATATGTATTTTTAATATTTTTCAACTGATATTGTAACAATATATCAGGAGCCTTGTATTAAATTTTTACACTTTTTGGCCCAACAGATAAAACTTTGATATTCATAGAAAAAAAAACTAAAAAAATTGAAAAATGAAAATATCCGTAAACAGCTCAAAAAGAGTCAAAATATTTTCAAAATTGTAAGGTGTATAGGAAATGCTAATATAAACGTTCAGTGAAATTTTCATGTATCTACAGTTATTCGTTTATGAATAACAACAAAATAAGGAAATCGCTACATGAGAAATCGAGTGAACATCCAATGTTGTAAAAATTTGAATTTCAAAAGCTCATAAAAATTTAATTTGACTGTCCGGTAGAGATTTTTTTATTGATAAAGGTAGACAAACTTATGAGTAATCTTGTATTACATTTTCAAATCTTAGATTTAAAAAGAAAAATTTTTACGAATTCATAACTCAAAATAATTTACTAATTTTCGTGATTTTTCCATATTTTGTCAATTTTTGAACTTTAAAGGCTTATAAAAAAAAACTGTGACTAACGATTTTTAATATTTTTCATCTGCCTTTGAAACAATAAACTAGAAGCCTTCTATTAAATTTTCAAGTTTTTTTAACCAACAAATAAAATTTTATTGATATTTCTAGAAAAAAAACTAAAAAAAAAATGAAAAATGAAAATGTCCCTAAACAGTTCAAAATAAATCAAAATATTTTGAAAATATTATCGTGTATAGAAAATGCAAATATAAAAAACCAGTGAAAATTTCATGTATCTACCTACGGTCATTTGTTTTAAAGTTACACCGAAAACCAAATTCAATTTTCTGAAAAATCGATAAAAAATTCCCGTTTTTCCTTAATTTTTCTTTTGTTTTTCTTGGCGCTTTTGAAAAGTACTGGGAATTTTAAATTTTGACCTCCCCAATGCACCAACGATATTCACTTTCCAATCGAACAAGATACTGAAGTCGAAAATCGAAGCATTATTTCGACTACTTATCGTGTACACAGACACAAAAAAAATAAAAATAAATAAAAAAATAAATAAACACACATCATTGTAAAATCAATACATTCATCGTTTCACTCAGAATCTAAAATATTAGAAATACATAAGCCCGTTTTGTTTTATAGGCATTTAAAGTTCAAATTTCTACAAAATTTATCACAATCTACGAGTCCTATGATATAGATATTAGGAGAGCAATAGAAGTTGAGAACCTATGTTACACTAAGTTAATAGTTACTTATAACGTTGGATTTGAAAAAACCAAGTTATAAATTAAAATTGTATTTTATGACTATTATCAGTTAAAACATACGTTTCTATAAATTAAACCAAAACATATGTCTTCTTCAAGTAAACAATTTTCATATTCACCTATTAATTACAATTATTCTTCGACCGGGGACTGGAAAAACAATTTATAAAATATGCGTCTACAATAACACATTTTTCGTGACATTAAATATTTATCTTTATTCTTAAAAGTAAATTTAAGCCCCAAAAGTATATGAAAACAAATTTACTTTAAACATCGATTCTTTCGACGGAATCCGTGACGTGTGTTCACTGCGAGGCTGACGAGGAAAATCTCCATAATAATATACAGAACTTAAAATATTGTGATTTATGAAAAATAAAATTATACGAAACGCATCTGCTTTGCTTATTGAAATTTTGGAATTTTTAATGACGACTGTGTCCTCTGCAATGACTGAGATTTGCCATGGAATATAAATGATAGATATTATACTAGGTAGGTACGTCAATATGATGAATCCACGGATATCATATAGGTACCTAACGCAACTTTTTATGACAAAGAGTTCCGTGTTAAGGAACAATATTTGTTCGTTGAAATTTTATATTATGACAAAAACAAAATAGTTTATAATTTTGAATTTCAATTATAATAATACTAAATATGATTTAAATATTATATATTATAATATTATATTATATTTTTTATTATTTTAATTATTATTTTCGTTTCTTAATTTAATTATTTATTAAACCATTAATATGGTGAATGTATATCATAACTCAGAAGTACAAGCATATGTTTATAAAAGCATAATAATGTATTAAAAAATCATTAAATGAAAATGTGATTCCTGGATTTTAGAGTTAACACAAAGATATACAGTGCCTAAGTACATTAAATTTACAGTACCTTCCATAATACCAACTAGATTTGTAAAATTCCAAGTCTAACATTTCATACGAATACTGCTGATCACAAAATTATTAATTATTATTTAATATTATGTTAATTTAATTGTGTCGGGTACCTATAATTTATATTTTAGATTCTGAGCGGAGGGATGAATATTTTGATTTTACTATGATATATTGATATGTATTCAATTTTTAATTTTTTTGTTATTATTTTTTTTTGTGTTTGATGCGTACACGATAAGTAGGTAGTCAAAATAAACATTATTTTGTGTTCCATGCATAATATATTATAGGTACTCTGTATGTAATCAATGATCATAGTTTTATTTTTAAGTTTCTTTGTATTTAGTAAATAATAATATAGGAAATTCTATTTTCGAACATTAATTTTTTGTTTGTATCAAATACTTTCACCATAATAGGGAACTAAAATTGTCATTTATCGTTAAAACAACAAATTTTGTGAAAAATTCAATTTTGGTTGGTAAGTGTTTTGTGTAGGCATAATAAATGTTAAATTTAAATTAAAAAAATTCAAAAAAATACATTAATTGGATTATTAATTAGAATATAGGTACTACAACTACAGTTTCCAGTTTCTACTACAACATTACGTTATAATAATATAATAATAATATTATTATGTTTTTAATTATAAAAATGCCTAAAAATAAAACGTAAATCCCAAAATAATATGAAAACAAACTTACGCTGAAACATCGACTCTTCCGGTGAAACCTAACTAGAGTGAATCAACAATGCAAACGTCCAGTACGTGACGCCACCGAGGAGACAGCTATCTTCATCTCGTTCCGAACTGTAACTTGAAATTATCGAAATATTTTATGAAAATTACGAAACATAACGAAACGTGCGAATTCATGTTAAAACTTACATAATAATATATACGGCTTAACGAACTATCTGTCCATATTGATGGCTTAATATTTTTTTTTTTAACTAAAATTATTAGAATTGTTAATCGTCGCAGACGAATGTCGACAATTGGCGATTGCCATAGATGATATAAAATACATTTTTTAATATGATAAATCCATAGAATTAGAATATCTACACTCAGCACATAAACGGTCTATTGATAAATCGTGTGTTCTTTTACAGAAATGATTGTGGTCTGCAATGTATTCTTGTTTTCTATTTCAGTTATTACTTATTTATCGCTTACTAAATTTATCCAAACAAATTAGTCCGCAAATTTATAGACATCACAAATATATAATATAAATTATAATTTACAGTAGGTAGCTTATATCTGTGATAGACATTCTAATATCTAAAGCATTCTCCCGCCGGAGGCCATACTCCATAGACCCAGTCAGGGTCGGACTGGCCAATATAACCGACTAGCCATAGCCAGTAAGGCCCCCTTGTGTGTATGACTATATGGGGCCCCATCTAATGAACGGAAAAATCATAAGTATAAAATATATGAACTGTACATTTATATAATATATTATATTTGTTTAAGAATAATCAAACATAAAAACAGTGTAGTTTAGACGGACAAAACATGTTTGTGACGTCTCAACGTTTCTGTTATCGTCTCATCGGCGTCAATTAAAAATAATAATAATATATATGATTGATCAATATTGGAATTTTAGAGGTATTTGTTTTTAGAACTGAAAACCTATTCTTATTGCTTTGAGGAATACTTCAATCGGTAGGTACACAATGATACGTATATATCCTTGATTTATAAAAATATAAAAATTGTATTAAAAATGATATTGTTATTTCAATATTAATTGTTTATATTGTGTCTTAACAATTAACACAATGTGTTTGATTCTATAGGTAAATACTATTCTATAAAGCCTCCTACATTTTCCTCCTTGTCTTAAATTAATAAATAACATTTTTAACAACTATCAAAATAGGTAGTTACCAAAAATTTTGATAATTTATTATAATCGATCTCTAAAATATACTATAAAATAAATTGTAAATAAATTGAACTAAAGAAAACAGTAAATAAAGATAAATATGGTGTTTTGAGTAACAATTGTAAATTATAAAGTTTATTTATGATCATTTTTTGCGAAAAAAAAATTATCAAATTTACAAGAGAGTTATTATTTATCACTATTGTTGACTGTTTAGGCCCTCTCTATAAGTAAACTGCCGGTGGGGCCCTTAGTACCCAGTCCGACTCTGGACCCAGTTCAGGGGAAGTTAAATTTTTACATACAAATTTATAAAAAAAAAGGTGGCTGGGACAAGGAACTTTATGAATTTTAAACTGATAAATAATTTACAAAATAATTTTCTCATGACTATAAATAGCTCAAACATTTTACCATGTATGGAAAATTCAAGTATAAATATTTTTTACTTTTTTTGTTACAGGTGGAAAAATGTATGTAAGTTCACAAAATTTATGTAAGTCCACAACAAACATAAGTTGTTTAACTTACCCTACCAATAATATCACTATATAAAATAATTAAAAGTGATAATTTGAAGACAATTTCTTAAAACCCTAGAATAATTTTTTAATTTAGTGTCTAAACCATATATAGTTTAGCACCCAACAAATTTGTCTACAATATTTATTTTAAGTTTTTTTAATGCCAAGTTAATCCAGTTTAAACTATTTAATTAGATTTATTGCCTAACCAAAGTTTGGTAAATAAATAATATTTTGAAAAATGTATGTTTTGTTGAATATTATTACCTAATAGAACAATATTATTAGGATTATAAAATTCAATATTTAATGCAATGAGTCTAGAGGGCTCTATTCAGAATAAGAATATATACCACGCTTTATCATTGTGCGCTATCACCGATGTTGATATTTGTCACGGGTAGAGCAAGAACATGCTAGTGGGATAGATGAGTGAAGAGGACGTGTTTTTGTTCACCATCGGGTATATTCTTATCCTGAATAGAGTATAAATATATGCCAATCATTTTTATTGTTCGCATTTAGAATTACAAACTTTAATAATTTAGTATAATATATTGTCTCTTAATACTAATAAGTATTGTTACTCTATTTGTATAATGTATTATTTCATTTATAATATGACATACTGTCTTAAGATAAAGTGGATAACATGATTTTCTGATTTTCTAATAAATAAATATTGATCATATATACATATATTTTATTTATAAATATAAATGTTATAATGTAAGTTGTTTTTATCCAGTTGCATAATTTGTACCCAACTTAAATGCAATTTCAACCATATTTTGAGGTATGCCTTCTTCATAACAAACGTATAACTCTCGTTTATTTGGTTCTTTGAATAATCTCCTAAAAATATTTATACATTTGTATATACATTGTTAAATAATTATCTTGAAGAAAATACTTACCCCATGACCCAGAATGTTATCATGGAAGATTTTTTCGGAGAATCTGTATTTGGTGTAGGTATTTGAAATAAAACTCCTATCTCATTTATTTCATTTTCATCCTAGAACATAATTTAAAACAATTATAATTTATAACAAACTAGCTCAACATTGCCAATGCCAATGATTGTATTTTTATATTTTTTATAGTTGTAAAAAAATATAAACGCTATATTTCTTCTAATTAGTAATTATAATAGAAATATAATATGTAACCAATAGCGTCCATTTGGATAACAAAATAAAAATCATTTTGTGAACTACTCTTTAGCTATCTCTAGGAGTTGAAAAAATAAATTATAAAAAAATCTATTGGTATGACTTATTGAAAACGGTCCAATAGATTTTGAGTGAATTAATTTCAGATGGACCAACATCCTTTTTTATCTAAACTTTGCCCATGGAAAAATATAAGACATAGTGCTGTATAGGTGTTTTTTGGTTTTGGTGTACCTCACTTTGAGAACTAATTTGAACAAGATGGACAATTCGCCTGTAGAAATTAGTAGAAAACCTGTAGAATACCTACCCAGATTGAATCTACTGGGTTCAATTTTGAATCTAAACCATTCTGGGACTCACTCAAACACAACCAAAAAATTTCATCGAAATCAGTTCAGCCTTTTAGAAGTTCAATGACACACTGGTACACAAGAATAACTTTATATATATAAAATTTATTTTTCTTAGCATTTATACCTGATTCGAATTATCGAATAAATCTCGTATTACAGTAACGGTTGAATTAAATTTTTCATCAATATTTTTAAATATGTCTTTGGTTTTTAAATTTTAACTTAATTAATTAATAATCAATTAATAATTTAAAAAAAGTAATAATTTACTTATTTGGTAATACTGGCAAATTCTTTATAACATCGGTCATATCTACTGACCGTGAGCCATCCTAAATTTAAAAATTATTATTATTAGTATTTTGAGTATTCATTATTCACTAATAAAATCATTTATAATATTACTGAAACAGTATATTCATCTTCAGAATTATCAGACCACTCAATTGATGAAGCTTTCATCATACGTTCAGCTCGACAACCAAAGACTGGACCTTGCACATACATGCTGTCTTCTGTGCTTGGTGCTCCACTACTTGTTAAACTTGTTTCTGAACATGAATCCAACTGTCTAGAATCTGTTTTAAAAAACAATTTTGAAATATCTGATTCAATATACCATTTAAATTAATCTATATTTTAAACTTACCATTTAATATTTGTGAATTTGATGTTATGTCATTTTTGTGTTTTAATATAGAAATTATTTCTGGTTTTTTTAACTGAAAACCTGAAAAAATTGTATTATTATAACCTAAACAAAAATTTAAAAATAATTTATTATTACTTGACTGCTTATTATTTGCAAGCATGTTTAGTCCTGCATTTTTTAAGGATTCTGTTTGGTATATTTGCATTATATTACCTTCAATCCTAAAAAATAAAGATAAATTACTAGAATATACAAAATGTAATATGATGTACTTTTATATATTAAGGCCATTACAGTTATGGATTACATATTGTAAATATATTATAAAAACACAGATTTCGATTTTTTAATCTCTGATTTTGTAATATTATTTAGAAAAAAGGTGCTCTGCTGTACAGTAGGTTACAAGTGGGTAGATGTATAATGGATGGTATTAAATTTGAATTCAATGATACAATATCATTGTATAAGAAAAACGATTCTGAGCGGAGACAATATGTCAGTCTAGGTATAAGACATATTATATACATATGTATGGTATTAAAAAAAAAATTGACCTATAATAGGTACCTATAATAAATTCCAAATTAATCATATCACAATATCCATAAGGTACTTATAACGCATTATACATCAACAACAAACCCTGATACTATCATAGAAATATAATAGTGTACTTTAGAAGTTTCAAGTACCCACGAATGATAACAAATGATAACAAATGAAAAACAATACTGCCAATGATTATCTCATTAAAGAATGATGATACAGAGGGCACCTGCTTTTTAACAATATTCAAGTCTATCCAAAAAACTCAACTAGAGTCAAATTCCTAAAAAAAAAATTGAAGGGGAGTGTTGGCGCCCGCAGGCGAATGCATTTTAGAAAACCAAAAAAAAATTTAGAAAAAATTATACAGTAGACAAACACATATCAATGAGTTCAAACTACAATCTTCATATTCATAAACAGAAAAAACCAATCCACAATGATTACCTAGCTCTCGTTTAAGAATTCCAATACAGAGGGCACCTGCAGGTTATCAAAATTCAACAAGAGGCAAATTTCTAAAAAAAAAATGAAAGGGAGTGTTGGTGCCCGCAGATAAATGCATTTTAGAAAACCCCAAAAAAATGTAGAAAAAATTATACAATATTAAGGCAAATTGAAGAGGTCAAACTAAAACGTCCAGAATCCAAAACAGAAAAAACAATCCTGCCAAAGATTAGCTCATTAAAGAATGATGATACAGAGGGCACCTGCTTTTTAACAATATTCAAGTCCATCCAAAAAATTCAACTAGAGTCAAATTCCTAAAAAAAAAAATTGAAGGGGAGTGTGGGCGCCCGCAGGCAAATACATTTTAAAAAACCCAAACAAAATGTAGAAAAAATTATACGATATTAAGGCATATTGAAGAGTTCAAATTAAAACGTCCAGAATCTTAAACAGAAAAACAACTGACGATGATTAGCTTATTAAAGAATGATAATATAAAGGGCACCTGAAGGTAATCAATGATGTCTGTGCAAAAAATTCTACTAGAGTCAAATTCCTAAAAAAAAAAATTGAAGGGGAGTGTTGGCGCCCGCAGGCAAATGCATTTTAGAAAACCAAAAAAAAATGTAGAAAAAATTATACAGTAGGCAAACACATTAAAGAGTTCAAACTACAATCTTCTGATTCATAAACAGAAAAAAACAATCGAAAATGATTACCTAGCTCGTTTAAGAATTTCAATACAGAGGGCACCTGCAAGTTATCAAAATTCAACTAGTCTCAAATTCCTAAAAAAAAAATTGAAGGGGAGTGTTGGAGCCCGCAGGCAATTGCATTTTAGAAAACCAAACAAAAATTTAGAAAAAATTATACAGTAGGCAAACACATATCAATGAGTTCAAACTACAAACTTCTGATTCATAAACAGAAAAAACAATCGACAATGATTACCTAGCTCGTTTAAGTATGTCAATACAGAGGGCACCTGCAGGTTATCAAAATTCAACTGACGATGATTAGCTCATTTAGGAATGATAATACAGATTGCAAATGCAAGTCATCAATATTCAAGTCAATACAAAAATTCAACTAGAGTCAAATTCCTAAAAAAAAAAATTGAAGGGGAGTGTTGGCGCCCGCAGGCAAATGCATTTTAGAAAACACAAAAAAAATGTAGAAAAAATTATACGATATTAAGGCATATTGAAGAGTTCAAATTAAAACGTCCAGAATCTTAAACAGAAAAACAACTGACGATGATTAGCTTATTAAAGAATGATAATACAAAGGGCACCTGAAGGTAATCAATGAACATGTCTGTGCAAAAAATTCTACTAGAGTCAAATTCCTAAAAAAAAAAATTGAAGGGAAGTGTTGGCGCCCGCAGGCAAATGCATTTTAGAAAACCAAAAAAAAATTTAGAAAAAATTATACAGTAGGCAAACACATATCAATGAGTTCAAACTACAATCTTCTGATTCATAAACAGAAAAACCAATCCACAATGATTAACTAGCTCGTTTAAGAATTTCAATACAGAGGGGACCTGCAAGGTTTCAAAATTCAACTAGTCTCAAATTCCTAAAAAAAATTGAAGGGGAGTGTTGGCGCCCGCAGGCGAATGCATTTTAGAAAAACAAAAAAAAAAATTAGAAAAAATCATACAATAGGAACACATATTGAAGGGTTCAAACTAAAATGTCCAGAATCTTAAACCGAAAAAACAACTGACAATGTTTAGCTCATTAAAGAATGATAATAAATAAATAAAAAACAAATGTATTGAATGGTGCTCGTGAGAGAAACTAAAAATCTACTTTTATAAAGTAAGTATACAGTTACTTAGTGTTTTCCATGGTATAATCGGTTAATGCTTAAAAACGTTTGTACAAAAAGATCTACTAGAGTACAATGAATGGAAAAAATTAGACTATGAGGAACCCATGTGAATTAACACTAAACAAAAGAATACGCTGGAAGGTACATTTTAACTACAACCCAAAAACTAGGTGTTGCTTACATTATAATAAACGAATAGTTATTATGATCAGAGGTGTATCACTGTAATATATGTATTAGAAAATGTATAAAAATGAATGTAATTTATTAAGGATGCAAAATAATTAAATGAAAAAAATGTCCTTTACGGACTCTACCATGTGATTTTAATTTATGAAGGACATAAAATAATGTTTAATTTAAAATAATATTAAGTTATACATTTTATATTTAAAAACTAATAAGTATTTAAAATCTCATAAAAACCTAATAAAATTATATTTTATTATATTTTAAAATACATATTATTATTATTTCGTTGTGGTGAAAAATCATTAATTAAAGTTGGCTGTATTTAAGTTTTTAATTATACTGGTACAACTCTAGCTGGCAGTCTTTAAGACCGTGTTAAAAACTATGATAATTAGTTACGTCTAATTTCCTCTATTCTCCTAACCTAACCTAAAATAACCATTATTTAAATATTTTCTTTCATTGTTATGTTTACAATGAGAATATCAAGTTGAGTGTGTAAGGGACAAAAGAGGATAGAATAAGACATTGATTAATTTAATGTAGTGTAGGAGTGACATATATATTTAAGTGAAAACAGGAGATACTAGGTTGAGGTGGTTCATTCACTGTATGATAAAAGGTAGTGAGAGAAGCTAACAGATGTAGGTAAATGTAGGGGGAAAGTGAGAGGTGAGATGACTGAAGACAGAAGAAGTGATGGGTAGAACAGATGATATTATGGAGGTGCAGGAAAACAGGGTGGCTGAACCTGTATAGTTGTGTGAGGAGGGGGAAGAAAAAGTGTGAAGGTAGTATAGTTAGGTTGACAATACCGAATACGTAGGAAAGGATCTCGAATCGCAAAGGCCACTCGACTCTTTGGCTGAAACTACCGGCGGTAGGTTTACAACCTAGACTTATGGGATAGAATAAAAAGATCGGTTGGTTGCCGGTTGGGATGTCAGAGCACTATTTCTTTCCATCTTTGACCCACGCGAGGTAACATCATAGGCGCTATTGGGGGATGAGGGGGGGGTATAGGGGCGGGCTTATAGCCTAATAAAAAAAATTATGCGGATCTGTATTGATTTCATGAAGTAGCCAACCCGTACTATGTAGCGAAGTACGTTGGCTACTTTATGACATTTTACTATTTTAGTTATTATATAAGTTATGACTTATTAGCGTGTAAATTCAAGTCACGACAGTCTCTCTTTTATACTTTTAACAAAAGAAATGATATATATACTATTTTTGATCTAACCTAATCAGACGACCGCGCACGTCTATCTAATATAACTTATTAGTATTGTACATTTCGTAATAAGTTTTTTTTTTTGAATGATTTTTTTTTTTTTTTTTGAGCTTGAGCCCAGCAACTTTGACCATTAGCTGGTTTTTTTGCTTGTAGGTTGTTTGTAGTGAGTAGTAACGGTTGGTTAAAACACGTTAGTATGTGTGGCAACTATTTGTTGCTAAAAATTCCGGGTGGTCACCCATCCGGGATCTAGTAACAGCGGCCGATACGTACACTTAACACCTTTCCGCAATTATAATGTCCAGATATTCACACTAAGCCAAAGAATATTGACGTTAATACAAATCTTGTACTAATGTCTCTCCACCTAGTGAGCTGGCGACAGGCCACGTCGCTCTTTTTACTTTTAGAACAATTATCTATTAGGTACTCACTAGTGAGCTGGCGACAGGGCACGTCGTTTTTTTTACTTTTAGAACAATTATCTATTAGGTACTCACTAGTGAGCTGGCGACAGGGCACGTCACTCTTTTAGAACAATTATCTATTAGGTACTCAATTAAGTCTTTAGATTTACAAATGATTTATATTTTGTAGACGGGATAATTTTAAAGAGAGACTGTGTGACGTACAGAATATTGTGCAGCCAATAAATATGTGGTCTGCTGTGTACATTTAAACATTTGTTATAATATATTATGCATTTGAACATTTATTACAATTTACGATTATTGTACCTACATTAATTTCAATATAGATTTTTTTTTTACACTAATAAATTATAGTATTATCAAAGTCAAATTAGAAAAAAGTTCGGAACTAATTCCACGAAAGCTGGATTTTTAAGGCATTTTTATAATTGCAAGTTTTTATGATGTTTTTTATTTATGATTATTTTCTTAAAAAAAATTGTATTTATCTGTAAATCAGGTCTAAATTGGCTATACCTAATATACATTCATAATTTTTTACAAATTAGAAAAATAATGATACTTAGCTAGTATGTGAATAAAGAATTTTTTTTTTGTAAACCATTTATAATTTGTATTTATTAATTTCAATGGTTTTTAATAATGGCTTTTTTTATAGAGCATTTTATCGTATAATTTTAGTGCATATTTAAAAATTTTTTAGTGCATTCAATTCACAGCCCTGCTTATTACTTTAACTTCCAATCATACCACTACCATAGTTAATGTTAAATATCAACAATTAACAGCTTCTTATTAAGGAGGGTTCACACTACACCGTGTCGTGTAAAATAATCACGGTGTAGTGTGACTCCCCCCCCTCTTAACTTGATAACACTTAAGAGGATGTCATATTTTTAGTGCACTATTTATTTCCATCTCTGACCCACGCACAATCATAAGCGCAACCCCCGAAAACTTGAAATACCCCCAACCCCAAAAAAAAAAATTATTCAATTGTTTCGTAATATATTAATAAACTTTTTTAAAATTCAACTGTAACTCTTAATTTTTGTTTTTTAATTAGGTATAGACAGTATATTATTGTGAAGAATTAAACTTGAAAATAAGAAATTTCTTTTTTTTTATAGTTTTTATATTATCAAATTAATATTTTTATAGTGGTGTGAGGGCAACGCCCTCGCGGGTTACTTTTCGTTTAATATTAGTTGGTGATGACCGACATTTAAGCAATAGTTGCCCAACTGTTTATTAATTATTAAGATGTATATATTGTAATTTTTTTAGTAGACATTAAAAATTATTTTTTTTGTGTGTCTTTGAATTAGTTTAATTATTTATTAGCATTTTAAATTTTTATTATTTACACGCTAATAAGTCATAACTTATATAATAATTAAATTGTCATAAAGTAGCCAACGCACTTCGCTACGTAGTACGCGTTGGCTACTTCATGAAATCAATACAGATCCGCATAATGTTTTTATTAGGCTATAAGCCCGCCTCCTAGACCCCCCCCCTCATCCCCCCCATAGCGCCTATGATGTTACCTCGCGTGGGTCAAAGATGGAAACAAATAGTGCACTGACATCCCAACCGGCAACCAACCGATATTTTTATTCTATCCCATAAGTCTAGGTTGTAAACCTACCGCCGGTAGCTTCAGCCAAAGAGTCGAGTGGCCGTTGCGATTCGAGATCCTTTCCTACGTATTCGGTATTGTCAACCTAACTATTCTACCTTCACACTTTTTCTTCCCCCTTCTCACACAACTATACAGGTTCAGCCACCCTCTTTTCCTGCACCTCCATAATATCATCAGTTCTACCCATCACTTCTTCAGTCTTCTCACCTCTCACTTTCCCCCTACATTTACCTACATCTGTTAGCTTATCTCACTACCTCTTATCATACAGTGAATGAACCACCTCAACCTAGTATCTCCTGTTTTCACTTAAATATATATGTCACTCCTATACTACATTTAATTAATCAATATCTTATTCTATCCTCTTTTGTCCCTTACACACTCAACTTGACATTCTCATATCTGCTACTCTCGCTCCACTTACCTACCCTAACCTAACATTCCTTTTTCGCATTACCCTTTCATACGCCAAACATTCTGAAATCCTGTTTGACCTCTTTCCTTATCTTCGCCACATCATACACTTCCTAATTCCTATTCACTCAGTCTCTAGTTACCTACAAGTCATCGTACTTGATTATCGGTGAAAATATTTAAATAATTGAACGAATTATCTACTCAAAAGAATAATTAGTACCTACATACCAAAAAATATCATACCTGACCAATTTCCTAATTTTTATCACGACTTTATTGATAGCCAGAATAGTGTTATACCAGTATAGTTACAATACAAATAATTGAAAAGTTTCGGGCAGTACAACCCTGATCGATTAACTATAATAAAAAGAAACCTACTGCAGAAAAATAAGAAAATACATACCCCGTGTCCGAATCAAAATCTGCTATAAAACTTAGTCTTCGAAATACTGCAACGTTACTAATTTCAGTATGCTTATGATATATTATTCCCAGTTGACAAATCTTCACTGACGAGTTAAATTCCATATCTGAAATAATACGCAGCCTGCAGTAAAATGTTCAACAATATTCTTATGACCTAAGCGTTACGGATACCTATTACATTTTATATGTATAATGTTTAATTTGTATTATACCTACTTAACTATTATGTCTTAGTTTGTTTTTTAGAGCGGACTAAGGGAGCAATGAATGTTTTGATTTTACAATAAAGTGTGTATGATTCTCGTAAAACCATTTTCTTATTTTGTTGTTATTCAACAACTATTAACCGTCGATATTCAAAATGTCCATCCAATGTTTAAACTACCATTTTCTATACATTATAAAATGTTCAAAATATTTCGACTCGTTTTCAGTGATTTATTAAAGACATTTGGGTTATGAAATGTTTTTAGTTATGTATTCTATAAATGTCATTAAAATTTTATTCGTAAGGTCAAAAAGTTTAAAAATAATAGGTACAAAGTTCCTCGTAAGTTTATATAATGGAAGTTAAAAAAGATGGGTAAGTGGATGTCGCTCTGCTGTACAGTAGGTTACAAGTGGGTCACCGTATAATGGATGCTATTAAATTTGAATTCAATGATATAATATCATTGTATAAGATAAACGATTCTGAGCGAAGACGGTATGTCAGTCTAGGTTTAAGACAAATTATATACAAATCTATGGTAGGTATTAAAAAAAAATCGACCTATAATAAATTCCAAATTAATCATATCACATTATCACAATATCCATTAGGTACTTATATAACACATTATACATCAACATCAATAACAAACCCTGATACTATCATAGATATATAATAGTACACTTTAGAAGTTTCAAGTAGGTACCCACGAATAATATTATATAATCACAACAAAATAACTAGGTTTTTTAATATTATGTAATTTCGTTAAAATTTTAACATAAAATGACTATAAAAATAAACTGTGATTGTTTATTTTTTAGATTTTTCTTTAAGAGAATTAACTACTTATGTGGAATCTTGTTTTTAATTTTCAATCCTTAGCTATAAAAACTGAACATTTTATAATTTATTAATTACGATGGTTAATAATTTTCGAGATTTCGAAAAATTCTGTCAAAATTCGATGTTTAAATGCTTATAAAAAAAAATTGTGAATATGTATTTTTAATATTTTTCAACTGATATTGTAACAATATATCAGGAGCCTTGTATTAAATTTTTACACTTTTTGGCCCAACAGATAAAACTTTGATATTCATAGAAAAAAAACTAAAAAAATTGAAAAATGAAAATATCCGTAAACAGCTCAAAAGAGTCAAAATATTTTCAAAATTGTAAGGTGTATAGGAAATGCTAATATAAACGTTCAGTGAAATTT
Organism: Macrosiphum euphorbiae; assembly: GCA_949089665.1. Taxonomy (NCBI): domain Eukaryota; kingdom Metazoa; phylum Arthropoda; class Insecta; order Hemiptera; family Aphididae; genus Macrosiphum; species Macrosiphum euphorbiae. The sequence goes on along the minus strand of CARXXK010000005.1, from coordinate 2,165,108 downwards.
TCATGTATCTACAGTTATTCGTTTATGAATAACAACAAAATAAGGAAATCGCTACATGAGAAATCGAGTGAACATCCAATGTTGTAAAAATTTGAATTTCAAAAGCTCATAAAAATTTAATTTGACTGTCCGGTAGAGATTTTTTTATTGATAAAGGTAGACAAACTTATGAGTAATCTTGTATTACATTTTCAAATCTTAGATTTAAAAAGAAAAATTTTTACGAATTCATAACTCAAAATAATTTACTAATTTTCGTGATTTTTCCATATTTTGTCAATTTTTGAACTTTAAAGGCTTATAAAAAAAAACTGTGACTAACGATTTTTAATATTTTTCATCTGCCTTTGAAACAATAAACTAGAAGCCTTCTATTAAATTTTCAAGTTTTTTTAACCAACAAATAAAATTTTATTGATATTTCTAGAAAAAAAACTAAAAAAAAAATGAAAAATGAAAATGTCCCTAAACAGTTCAAAATAAATCAAAATATTTTGAAAATATTATCGTGTATAGAAAATGCAAATATAAAAAACCAGTGAAAATTTCATGTATCTACCTACGGTCATTTGTTTTAAAGTTACACCGAAAACCAAATTCAATTTTCTGAAAAATCGATAAAAAATTCCCGTTTTTCCTTAATTTTTCTTTTGTTTTTCTTGGCGCTTTTGAAAAGTACTGGGAATTTTAAATTTTGACCTCCCCAATGCACCAACGATATTCACTTTCCAATCGAACAAGATACTGAAGTCGAAAATCGAAGCATTATTTCGACTACTTATCGTGTACACAGACACAAAAAAAAAAAAATAAATAAAAAAATAAATAAACACACATCATTGTAAAATCAATACATTCATCGTTTCACTCAGAATCTAAAATATTAGAAATACATAAGCCCGTTTTGTTTTATAGGCATTTAAAGTTCAAATTTCTACAAAATTTATCACAATCTACGAGTCCTATGATATAGATATTAGGAGAGCAATAGAAGTTGAGAACCTATGTTACACTAAGTTAATAGTTACTTATAACGTTGGATTTGAAAAAACCAAGTTATAAATTAAAATTGTATTTTATGACTATTATCAGTTAAAACATACGTTTCTATAAATTAAACCAAAACATATGTCTTCTTCAAGTAAACAATTTTCATATTCACCTATTAATTACAATTATTCTTCGACCGGGGACTGGAAAAACAATTTATAAAATATGCGTCTACAATAACACATTTTTCGTGACATTAAATATTTATCTTTATTCTTAAAAGTAAATTTAAGCCCCAAAAGTATATGAAAACAAATTTACTTTAAACATCGATTCTTTCGACGGAATCCGTGACGTGTGTTCACTGCGAGGCTGACGAGGAAAATCTCCATAATAATATACAGAACTTAAAATATTGTGATTTATGAAAAATAAAATTATACGAAACGCATCTGCTTTGCTTATTGAAATTTTGGAATTTTTAATGACGACTGTGTCCTCTGCAATGACTGAGATTTGCCATGGAATATAAATGATAGATATTATACTAGGTAGGTACGTCAATATGATGAATCCACGGATATCATATAGGTACCTAACGCAACTTTTTATGACAAAGAGTTCCGTGTTAAGGAACAATATTTGTTCGTTGAAATTTTATATTATGACAAAAACAAAATAGTTTATAATTTTGAATTTCAATTATAATAATACTAAATATGATTTAAATATTATATATTATAATATTATATTATATTTTTTATTATTTTAATTATTATTTTCGTTTCTTAATTTAATTATTTATTAAACCATTAATATGGTGAATGTATATCATAACTCAGAAGTACAAGCATATGTTTATAAAAGCATAATAATGTATTAAAAAATCATTAAATGAAAATGTGATTCCTGGATTTTAGAGTTAACACAAAGATATACAGTGCCTAAGTACATTAAATTTACAGTACCTTCCATAATACCAACTAGATTTGTAAAATTCCAAGTCTAACATTTCATACGAATACTGCTGATCACAAAATTATTAATTATTATTTAATATTATGTTAATTTAATTGTGTCGGGTACCTATAATTTATATTTTAGATTCTGAGCGGAGGGATGAATATTTTGATTTTACTATGATATATTGATATGTATTCAATTTTTAATTTTTTTGTTATTATTTTTTTTTGTGTTTGATGCGTACACGATAAGTAGGTAGTCAAAATAAACATTATTTTGTGTTCCATGCATAATATATTATAGGTACTCTGTATGTAATCAATGATCATAGTTTTATTTTTAAGTTTCTTTGTATTTAGTAAATAATAATATAGGAAATTCTATTTTCGAACATTAATTTTTTGTTTGTATCAAATACTTTCACCATAATAGGGAACTAAAATTGTCATTTATCGTTAAAACAACAAATTTTGTGAAAAATTCAATTTTGGTTGGTAAGTGTTTTGTGTAGGCATAATAAATGTTAAATTTAAATTAAAAAAATTCAAAAAAATACATTAATTGGATTATTAATTAGAATATAGGTACTACAACTACAGTTTCCAGTTTCTACTACAACATTACGTTATAATAATATAATAATAATATTATTATGTTTTTAATTATAAAAATGCCTAAAAATAAAACGTAAATCCCAAAATAATATGAAAACAAACTTACGCTGAAACATCGACTCTTCCGGTGAAACCTAACTAGAGTGAATCAACAATGCAAACGTCCAGTACGTGACGCCACCGAGGAGACAGCTATCTTCATCTCGTTCCGAACTGTAACTTGAAATTATCGAAATATTTTATGAAAATTACGAAACATAACGAAACGTGCGAATTCATGTTAAAACTTACATAATAATATATACGGCTTAACGAACTATCTGTCCATATTGATGGCTTAATATTTTTTTTTTTAACTAAAATTATTAGAATTGTTAATCGTCGCAGACGAATGTCGACAATTGGCGATTGCCATAGATGATATAAAATACATTTTTTAATATGATAAATCCATAGAATTAGAATATCTACACTCAGCACATAAACGGTCTATTGATAAATCGTGTGTTCTTTTACAGAAATGATTGTGGTCTGCAATGTATTCTTGTTTTCTATTTCAGTTATTACTTATTTATCGCTTACTAAATTTATCCAAACAAATTAGTCCGCAAATTTATAGACATCACAAATATATAATATAAATTATAATTTACAGTAGGTAGCTTATATCTGTGATAGACATTCTAATATCTAAAGCATTCTCCCGCCGGAGGCCATACTCCATAGACCCAGTCAGGGTCGGACTGGCCAATATAACCGACTAGCCATAGCCAGTAAGGCCCCCTTGTGTGTATGACTATATGGGGCCCCATCTAATGAACGGAAAAATCATAAGTATAAAATATATGAACTGTACATTTATATAATATATTATATTTGTTTAAGAATAATCAAACATAAAAACAGTGTAGTTTAGACGGACAAAACATGTTTGTGACGTCTCAACGTTTCTGTTATCGTCTCATCGGCGTCAATTAAAAATAATAATAATATATATGATTGATCAATATTGGAATTTTAGAGGTATTTGTTTTTAGAACTGAAAACCTATTCTTATTGCTTTGAGGAATACTTCAATCGGTAGGTACACAATGATACGTATATATCCTTGATTTATAAAAATATAAAAATTGTATTAAAAATGATATTGTTATTTCAATATTAATTGTTTATATTGTGTCTTAACAATTAACACAATGTGTTTGATTCTATAGGTAAATACTATTCTATAAAGCCTCCTACATTTTCCTCCTTGTCTTAAATTAATAAATAACATTTTTAACAACTATCAAAATAGGTAGTTACCAAAAATTTTGATAATTTATTATAATCGATCTCTAAAATATACTATAAAATAAATTGTAAATAAATTGAACTAAAGAAAACAGTAAATAAAGATAAATATGGTGTTTTGAGTAACAATTGTAAATTATAAAGTTTATTTATGATCATTTTTTGCGAAAAAAAAATTATCAAATTTACAAGAGAGTTATTATTTATCACTATTGTTGACTGTTTAGGCCCTCTCTATAAGTAAACTGCCGGTGGGGCCCTTAGTACCCAGTCCGACTCTGGACCCAGTTCAGGGGAAGTTAAATTTTTACATACAAATTTATAAAAAAAAAGGTGGCTGGGACAAGGAACTTTATGAATTTTAAACTGATAAATAATTTACAAAATAATTTTCTCATGACTATAAATAGCTCAAACATTTTACCATGTATGGAAAATTCAAGTATAAATATTTTTTACTTTTTTTGTTACAGGTGGAAAAATGTATGTAAGTTCACAAAATTTATGTAAGTCCACAACAAACATAAGTTGTTTAACTTACCCTACCAATAATATCACTATATAAAATAATTAAAAGTGATAATTTGAAGACAATTTCTTAAAACCCTAGAATAATTTTTTAATTTAGTGTCTAAACCATATATAGTTTAGCACCCAACAAATTTGTCTACAATATTTATTTTAAGTTTTTTTAATGCCAAGTTAATCCAGTTTAAACTATTTAATTAGATTTATTGCCTAACCAAAGTTTGGTAAATAAATAATATTTTGAAAAATGTATGTTTTGTTGAATATTATTACCTAATAGAACAATATTATTAGGATTATAAAATTCAATATTTAATGCAATGAGTCTAGAGGGCTCTATTCAGAATAAGAATATATACCACGCTTTATCATTGTGCGCTATCACCGATGTTGATATTTGTCACGGGTAGAGCAAGAACATGCTAGTGGGATAGATGAGTGAAGAGGACGTGTTTTTGTTCACCATCGGGTATATTCTTATCCTGAATAGAGTATAAATATATGCCAATCATTTTTATTGTTCGCATTTAGAATTACAAACTTTAATAATTTAGTATAATATATTGTCTCTTAATACTAATAAGTATTGTTACTCTATTTGTATAATGTATTATTTCATTTATAATATGACATACTGTCTTAAGATAAAGTGGATAACATGATTTTCTGATTTTCTAATAAATAAATATTGATCATATATACATATATTTTATTTATAAATATAAATGTTATAATGTAAGTTGTTTTTATCCAGTTGCATAATTTGTACCCAACTTAAATGCAATTTCAACCATATTTTGAGGTATGCCTTCTTCATAACAAACGTATAACTCTCGTTTATTTGGTTCTTTGAATAATCTCCTAAAAATATTTATACATTTGTATATACATTGTTAAATAATTATCTTGAAGAAAATACTTACCCCATGACCCAGAATGTTATCATGGAAGATTTTTAGGAGAATCTGTATTTGGTGTAGGTATTGAAATAAAACTCCTATATCACTTTATTTCATTTTCATCCTAGAACATAATTTAAAACAATTATAATTTATAACAAACTAGCTCAACATTGCCAATGCCAATGATTGTATTTTTATATTTTTTATAGTTGTAAAAAAATATAAACGCTATATTTCTTCTAATTAGTAATTATAATAGAAATATAATATGTAACCAATAGCGTCCATTTGGATAACAAAATAAAAATCATTTTGTGAACTACTCTTTAGCTATCTCTAGGAGTTGAAAAAATAAATTATAAAAAAATCTATTGGTATGACTTATTGAAAACGGTCCAATAGATTTTGAGTGAATTAATTTCAGATGGACCAACATCCTTTTTTATCTAAACTTTGCCCATGGAAAAATATAAGACATAGTGCTGTATAGGTGTTTTTTGGTTTTGGTGTACCTCACTTTGAGAACTAATTTGAACAAGATGGACAATTCGCCTGTAGAAATTAGTAGAAAACCTGTAGAATACCTACCCAGATTGAATCTACTGGGTTCAATTTTGAATCTAAACCATTCTGGGACTCACTCAAACACAACCAAAAAATTTCATCGAAATCAGTTCAGCCTTTTAGAAGTTCAATGACACACTGGTACACAAGAATAACTTTATATATATATAAAATTTATTTTTCTTTAGCATTTATTACCTGATTCGAATTATCGAATAAATCTCGTATCCAGTAACGGTTGAATTAA